>SJYC01027705.1:0-25691 GCA_006408675.1 Madoqua kirkii | reverse complement strand
CCCCGCCCCCCGCCCCCCCCTGCCAAGCAGGCAACACCTTGAATGAGGCCCAAGGAACACAGGCTTCCGGGGGTGATGTCACTCAGAGTTCAAGGAATGCCAAGCTAGGCGCTCCAGTTATTCATCCTCCTTGCAATCAAGAAAGGCTCAGAGCAGACCCATCCCTGTGACAGATGTGGCTCAAGGTTATGACCAAGGTCAAGCCTGTTATGTGTCCTTTAGTGGTGGGGGTATGCAGAGATTACTGCGCAAGTTTGGACTTAAAGCTGAGAAAATTCTTAGACACCATCTAATTCAGTCACCCTTCCCTTTGCAGAGGGGTATTTGGAGGCTCAGAAACGTCAAGAGATCTGGCCAAACTCACCTCAAGCAGCTATGGCATGGGTCATAAAACTAGGGCTTGCTTTCCCCAAACCCACAGTTAAAAGAACTCTCATCACCCTCTGCTCTATCTGGGCTTCTCTTTTGGTTCAGACGGTAAAGAATCTGCCTGCGATGACAGAGACATGGGCTCGATCCCTGAGTCAAGAAGATCCTCTGGAGAAGGGAATGATTAACCACTCCAATATTTTTGCTCGGAGAATTCTATAGTCAGAGGAGCCTGGAGGGCTACAGTCCCTGGGGTTGCAAAGTGTCAGACACAATTGAGCGACTTTCATTTTTTTCCTGCTCTATCTGGGGTTACCTCTCAACCTACCCCCCGCCATATACACCAATCACTATAATATTGACATCTAACTCTGATGCTGGGAAGGGTTGGGGGCAGGAAAAGGGGATGACAGAGGATGAGACGGCTGGATGGCATCACTGACTCGATGGACGTGAGTCTGAATGAACTCTGGGAGTTGGTGATGGACAGAGAGGTCTGGCGTGCTGCGATTCATGGGGTCGCAAAGAGTCGGACTCGGCTGAGCGACTGAACTGATTGCATAAGTCCCTAAAGGACTTATGTTAAGTCCCTAAATGTTTAGGGTGTATTGTCTAATTTAAACCTTTTACAACCTCTAGGGGTTAAGTACAGTAACTCCTCGATACTCCAAGTGTGGTCTGTGGCTGGCAGCATCAGTATCACCTGGGAGTTGGTTGGAAATGAAGAATCTCCAGTCCTCGGAGGAGAATTTGCATTTCAATAGGCTCCCAGGTGACTGAACTACAGGTGATCTTATGCACAATCAAGTTTGAGAAGCACTGCCTTAACTCTTCCCACTTTAAACAGGAAACGGAGCTTTGGGGCAGGGAAGGTGTGTGTGTGTCAGGATGGGGTGGGAGTGGGGTTAGGAGTGACTCCCACAAAGTCCCACAGCAGGTCAGGTGTGGAGCGCTGGTGGAACCTTGGGCACTGCTCTTGCTCTGAAGTCTGTAGGTTTTAGGAATGTTTTTCCACTAGTTCTAGCCCAGAGGAGGTAGGATTCCAGGCCCCAACTTCCCCAGGAGCAAGGAAGTTACTGATAAAAAGGAAGTTACTGATAAAAGGAATAGCCCAAGCATTTTACAAGGTACTTTCTACTTCTATTATTTTGTTTCTGCTTTACAACTTAACTATCCCAACTTTACCCAAGAAGCAACTGTAGCTTGGAAGAGTTTCAGGCATTTGTACAAGGCTACACTGCTGGCCACTTCCAGAGTCTGGGCTTGACACCAGTCTTCTTTATTACAGAAACCAATCACTGTTTCTCCACGTACAAGTTGGCATCCTGGTAGCAGGAGAGGAGACTGTAGGTGGTATACAGATGAGAGTCTCCCATCTGAATTGTCATAGATTTTAATTTCTACTACCAAAAAAAAAAAAAAATAGAATTAGCTTATTAAACCTCAGAGACTACAATTTAAGACAAAATGTGGGTTGGTTTTTTTTTTTTTTGGCTTATTGTTTTTAATGAGTCTCTGTAAAGTCAACTTCAGGAACAACAGAGGAGGTGTCACAATACTCAGGTATTGTGAAGTCCATGAAGGTGGTAAAAGACTGGAGTCTGGAAATCATCTTCAGGAACCACATTGAGAGGGAACGGGGAGAAACCAGCAACCGCAGATCTCTACCCAGAGGCTGTGGACTTTTCACTTATAGGTGGTTTTCTCCCCACAGCTTTTCCATCTTTTTGCCCCCAGGGTCTTAGTATAGAGCATTTAAGATGCTCACCTAAGGGTATACACTCCCCATTTAAAAAAAAAATAGTAAGTTTTACCAGTTATTTCTCTTTCCAGCCAGAATCTCCATGGCAAAGCTGGAGAGAGCACAAACTTGCTCCTTCTAACATCCTCCTACCTCCAGCCCACTTCCTGTAATTTCAAGAATGGGCCCCTTCCCCACTCATTTAGACCACACTTGAAATGCTGCAAGGGGGAGTCTGGGGGTGGGGAGTAAAAAATGCCCTTCCCATTCCTTCAGATGGGATGACAGAGGGTGAGATGGTTGGATGGCATCACTGACTCTATGGACATGAGTTTGAGCAAGCTTCGGGAATTGGTGATGGACTGGGAAGCCTGGTGTGCTGCAGTCCATGGGGTTGCAGAGTCTCAGATACGACTGAGCAACTGAACTGAGCTGAACTGATTTCTTCAGAAATAGTCTGTGGCTCCCCAATGGAGAGGATGACCTGCATCTTTGCTTTCAAGTGTTGGCACTCTTCCATCTCTTCCTTTCTGTACCTATGTCTAGGGACCTTAATGGCCACTCTTTTTCAACTGGACCTTTGAATTTTGAGTAAATGGACATTCTCTGTTGCACCCCAGTTTCAGGGATCACAAGTAAAGAGTTCTGGCAAATAAATGAAGAGTCTTCTAGGAATCTGGAAAACAGTTATGTAAGGAACAAAGGCTGTTATCTCAGAAAAAATAAGGTGAGGAAGGGACAAGATGACTATCTTCAGCTATTTCAGAGAGTCTAGATTTACACAATATTTCTCCAGACCTGGAAGCAAAGAGTAGGAGATATGGGAAAGTTGGCTTCAGTTCTTTGACCTTAGAAAGTGAAGTTGCTCAGTCGTGTCCAGTTCTTTGCTACCCTATGGATTGTAGCCTACCAGGCTCCTCCATCCATGGGATTTTCCAGGCAAGAGTACTGGAGTAGGTTGCCATTTCCTTCTCCAGGGGGGTCTTCCCAACCCAGGGATCAAACCTGGGTCTCCTGCATTGCAGGCAATCGCTTTATCACCTGAGCCACCAGAAAAGCCCTCTCTTTGGCCTTGGCCCTCTCTTTTGCGCTGGGCGCTCCACAGAAAGAGAGGCAGTGGAACTTCCCTCAGCAAAGCTGAGGGGTCCCAAGGAGAGGTGAGCCTGCTGTCCACCAACCCAGCCCCTCAGCGAGCAAGAGACAATCACACATGACAGGGGTTCCGAACAGTTCCGCTTTATTACCCCAAGTTCCCGGCTTATATGGGGGGGGGCCGGTTTGCAAGGGACTTTCCATAGTTGCACCAATCACATTAAAGGTCAAAGCGTTATGTGCCTTCAGTTGCACCAATCACATTAAAGGTTAAATCATCATATGCCTTCATTATAACAGGAGTCTATGGTGATCACGTGCTGTGCATGTACACGGAAATCAAGAGAGCCAATCAAAAACTTTGACAAACAACATAGACCCCACCCCCATCACTTCCGCCAGGCGCCATCTTAGTTTTCGACAGCAAAGCTAGCCCTTTTTTTTTTAAGGTTTCCCATTTAGGGCCGCACACGCTTTGTCCTTGATCAACTGTAAAATTGGGGCAATAGTACTTCATCATAGGGTGGTTGTGAGGATTTAGTGCTCAGGATATACGTGGCATCTCATAAAAACCCAGGATATGCTTGTTTCCTTTTTTGGCCTTATTCAAAAATGCTTCATGAGGCAGTAAGCTCCCTCCCTGGAAAATTTCAAAATAGAATTACAATTCCTTACTGCCAAGATTCTGTGCTTCCGTGCTGCCCGTGACTTTTCATAAAGAAAAATACTGGCTCACACGGAGCTCCCACCATGCTACAAGCACGCAGAAAAGAGCTTTTCATAGGTATTCCATTTAATATTCTCATCAGCCCTCGGAGGTAGGTACTGTTATTATCTCCCCCTAATCCACATTTTTTTTTTTCAGATGATAGAACTGTGGCTTAGAGAAGTGAAGTAACTTGCCCAAGGTCACACAATCAGTAAGCATCTGACCAGGGGCTTAAATGTCACACTCCAAAGTCCTTGCTCTTAGAACTGTAAGAGTTATTTATCAAACCTAAACCCCTCTCCCAGACTCACCTGCTCTAATGCTCCTGGCTTTATTGATCTCTCTTCTACAAAGTTTCTTCAGGTCTCAATACCAAAACCATCCAATTTAGCACTTGTTATTATCTGAATGGCTTCTTGTCACTTCTAGTTTACTGTAAGTTGGTCTGGGGATTTTTACTCTTTAAATATCCCCTCGAACTCAGTAAGCCTTGAGAACAAGTTCAAGGGCTTCCAATAATTCTTTCACTGCCAGCTGAATTAAACAGCAAGTACTCCTCTTCCTCCCTGCTATGCTTATTCCCATTTTATTTTTCCTGAACCATTAAAAAGTCTTTTCTTGGCTGGAACAACTACAGTCTGTCCAACTAGTTAACGTTTACTGAGTTCTTAATATGCACTGGGCATTCTAAGTGGCTGTCCCATCTTAGTAACTTAACCCACTGAATCCTGATAGTAACTTATGAGCTAAGTCCTATTTTCATTCCCATTTTATAGAGGAGGAAACAATGTACCAGTGTATCGGAATTTGACTGAGTAAATGCTTTGCTGATGGATATTATTATTATTAGCAACAACAACCATACAAATACCTTATGCTTACATCATGCATACATTCTGTCATTGTCACTCACGGTGTACAGATAGACGCTAATGCCCCTACTTTATAGAAGAGGAAACCGTGACAGCAAACAAAGGGTGAGTGATTCTCAACAGTCACACAGCGCCTACGTCCTGAAGTGAACTTTGTATTCACCCCACTCTGAGGTCCTGGGGGTGAGGGAGATGGAAGGCCATGGGGAAAAAACACCTACACACACAGAAGGCACTCTACAAATATTAACATAACAGCAAAAGCTGCTCATAGCAGAAGCTGAACAAAAATCCAACTCTTTGACTCCTAGTCCAGTGCTCTTTCCTTTTTACCAAGGTGGTATGAAGCAAGTCTTGGGTCCAGACCCTACAGCAGTCTTGAAGAAACCAGCGAAAGCAGTGCTCTTAATGGAAAAAAAAAACAAAAACAAAAACACACATCATTTTCACATCTCTGCTTTTTCCACATTTTCAATAATGAGCATGTGCTACTTTCATGAGAAACAAAAAAGCCAATGAAATGAGCTGGCGAAAATGCATCGACTGGAGGGCTGGGGCTGCGAGTGGACCCTTGGCTTGTCTTCAGAATGGCTCTGGGCCCCTGCCATGGCATTCTGGGGTACCCTCTGATCTACCCCCACAGGCCACCTGGCCCCACTTTACAGGCAGATGAAGGCAGCAGGGGCAGACATAGGCGTTCCCAGGTCTGTGCAGCTTCCCGGCACTGGAAGCTGAAAACTGCATGTGCACTTTTCCAAGGAACAAGCCTACACTTTTTAGAAAGGGGCACTATGACCCTCTACCAGGTAAGAACATCAGACCACAATAATGAATCAGGGCCTGAGGACTAAGGTGACCGGTCAAAGGAGGGACAAGAAACACAAAAATCTTGCCCAGCTCTGTAACTGGCATCGGAGAGAGAATGACAAATAGAGCAAGGTCTTGCCTCATATAGTCACACTAATTTAAATTCTGCTTTTTTTCTTGAACCATGCCCCCCAACCCCGACTCCCGTTCCCATGCAGTTTCGGGGCTGAGGTGGGGAGGAGTCAGACATCCTCCTCTTCCGAGTTTTACTTCCTGATCCTAGGGCCCCTGGGTCCACACCTTTCTGTCTTGTCTTCTGACGCAGGGTGTAAGGCCCTTATTTATGTTGTGGCCAACTTTTTCCCCTGCATGCCTACTAAGAAGCCTGCTGCTTTCAACTCTCAGCAAACACCAGATTTCATTCCGCCAAATCTGTGTGAGCTCCTGCCATGTGCTGGGTGTTATGATGGGGTCACCGCTAGTGGGAAAAGTCCTGAGTGTGGCCTGGGAGCCTTCAGACTAACAGCAGGATAGATAACACTCCTGTGACGGGCTGGGGGAGGGGCAAATGGCAAGAGCGTGAGAACCCCCAGGAAGGCAACTGATAAACAGGCTGGCGGATCAAGGGTCACCTCTTGGAGGTGAAACCATAGCTCTGGAGCTGGTGTGTGAAAGTGGAGAAGGATTCCTAACAAAGGAGTGAGGGAGGCACTCAAGTCCTATAGAAAAGAGTGGAGGAGCAAAATGCTGGGCAGGTTTAGGAAATGGGCAGTTCTGTGTGACTGGAGGCTGGAGTCGGGAAAGGGAGATGGAAGGAGAGAAACAAGGCTAGAGGTGGGCAATGGCCAGTTGGTTAGAACAAGGATCTTAGTGTTCCACTAAGGAATCTAGATTTTTATCAGACAGTGAGTAGGTGTCACTGAAGGTTTCTGAGCAGAGAAGGTGGGCTCTGTGCTCTGATTTAAGCTTTGAAAGATCACATTGCAGAGGACAAGAGAGCAAGGAGAGGACCTCAAGATTGGGAAACAGGATGCTACTGTAGGACCCAATTAGTTAAAGGGGTCCTTTAACTAATACTGTGGATGGCATCACCGACTCAATGGACACGAGTTTGAACAAACTCAGGGAGATGGTGAAGGACCGGGAAGCCTGGCATGCTGCAGCCCATGGGGTCGCACAGAGTCAGACACGACTTAGAGCCTGAACAACAAATGGGCGGCACCAACTACATAATTCGTGGGGCCCGGTACCAAGGAAAAGTCAAGGTTCCTTGTCCAAAAATTATTAAGAATGTCAATAGAGTGACAGCAAGCATTAAAGCAAGCATTGTGCCCTTCTAAGTGTGGCCTTGTGCAGCTACACAGGTCACACGCTCAGGAAGCTGGCCCTGGCCATGGGACTAGGCAGCTGAGGAAGGAGATCTGAAAGGCGGCGTTCTGGGACTTGGTGAACTGTTGGGCATGGGAAGTGACAGACAAATGACCTTCCTGCACTGCTTGCCAGGCCACCCTACCACCATCCCCTTGGGTTGCCCATGATCAACTTCTACTTATTAATAATCTAAACTTCACCCCCAACTCCTCCTCCTGCTACGCGCCCGGACTTGTTCCTGCAGGGTCCCTATCTAAAGGTGTCACCATTCACTCAGTCACCTTCTACCCCTCTCTCCCTCATCTCAGCCCTTCCGGCAACTTACTTCCTAACTGTCTCTCCCATCTGTGTGGCCTCTTCAATTGCTGCTATCACTGCCAAGTTCCGGCTGGGGCCTTATCAGCTCAGGCCTGGATTACCCACAAAAGCCTCCTATCTGTCTCCCTGAGCCCAGTCTGGACCCTACCCCCACCCTCAAATAAAACATCGTTCCTCCACAGGATGACCTAAATGAGGTCCACAAATGCTCACCTGACCAGGTCCCTGAGTAACATCCTCATCTGGGGCTGCTCCAGCCAAAGGCTAAGATCAAAGGCCTCACACGACAGACAAGTCCTTCGGCCACCTGGCTGTTTAATCTTCTATTAAATACCAGAAATGCCTTAGTCTCCTACACACCGCCAGCACACACCATGCTAGGTTCTTACTGGATTTTTGTGGGGTTTTTTTCTTTTTTTTTCTCTTTACCTTCCCTGATGGCTCAGACGGTAAAGAGTGTGCCTTCAATGTGAGAGACCTGGGTTTGATTCCTGGATTGGGAAGATTCCCTGGAGGAGGGAATGGTTTTGGCATCACCGACTCAATGGACACGAGTTTGAACAAACTCAGGGAGATGGTGAAGGACCGGGAAGCCTGGCATGCTGCAGCCCATGGGGTCGCACAGAGTCAGACACGACTTAGAGCCTGAACAACAAATGGGCGGCACCAACTACATAATTCGTGGGGCCCGGTACCAAAGGAAAAGTCAAGGTTCCTTGTCCAAAAATTATTAAGAATGTCAATAGAGTGACAGCAAGCATTAAAGCAAGCATTGTGCCCTTCTAAGTGTGGCCTTGTGCAGCTACACAGGTCACACGCTCAGGAAGCTGGCCCTGGCCATGGGACTAGGCAGCTGAGGAAGGAGATCTGAAAGGCGGCGTTCTGGGACTTGGTGAACTGTTGGGCATGGGAAGTGACAGACAAATGACCTTCCTGCACTGCTTGCCAGGCCACCCTACCACCATCCCCTTGGGTTGCCCATGATCAACTTCTACTTATTAATAATCTAAACTTCACCCCCAACTCCTCCTCCTGCTACGCGCCCGGACTTGTTCCTGCAGGGTCCCTATCTAAAGGTGTCACCATTCACTCAGTCACCTTCTACCCCTCTCTCCCTCATCTCAGCCCTTCCGGCAACTTACTTCCTAACTGTCTCTCCCATCTGTGTGGCCTCTTCAATTGCTGCTATCACTGCCAAGTTCCGGCTGGGGCCTTATCAGCTCAGGCCTGGATTACCCACAAAAGCCTCCTATCTGTCTCCCTGAGCCCAGTCTGGACCCTACCCCCACCCTCAAATAAAACATCGTTCCTCCACAGGATGACCTAAATGAGGTCCACAAATGCTCACCTGACCAGGTCCCTGAGTAACATCCTCATCTGGGGCTGCTCCAGCCAAAGGCTAAGATCAAAGGCCTCACACGACAGACAAGTCCTTCGGCCACCTGGCTGTTTAATCTTCTATTAAATACCAGAAATGCCTTAGTCTCCTACACACCGCCAGCACACACCATGCTAGGTTCTTACTGGATTTTTGTGGGGTTTTTTTCTTTTTTTTTCTCTTTACCTTCCCTGATGGCTCAGACGGTAAAGAGTGTGCCTTCAATGTGAGAGACCTGGGTTTGATTCCTGGATTGGGAAGATTCCCTGGAGGAGGGAATGGTTACCCACTCCAGGATTCTTGCCTGGAGAATCCCATGGACAGAGGAGCCTGGTGGGCTATAGTCCATGGGGCCGCGAAGAGTCAGACACAACTGAGCGACTAACACTAAGCACTAAGCAACTAAGCAAGGGGTTATCTGTGCCTGGAATACTTTCCACTCTCTTCTTGGACAGCCTGGCTCTCCTCGATTCATTCTTGTAAGCTCGCCTCAGTTCTCCTCTGCTCTAGGTGGCCTTCTCCAGAGCTCATTCTACCCCACGTCATACACATGGATGCTCTGTCTCACTGACTATAGGTCTGTGGCTGGGCCGAGCCTCTTCTCTGAGCTGGGGGCAGTTGGAGCAGTCCTGATCACATTAGTGTCCATCGACCAGTACAGAGCCTGGCCATGTGGGTGCTCCATACATGTGTGGGCATAGGTTGAAATGTCTGGAGGTAGAAGGTTCTGGTGACACTAGAGGAGGAGTAGATTGCAGGGAAGGCTGGCACAGATAACCGCAAAGAGAAAGAAAACCTTCCTTCCACACCTTCATTAAGACTCCACTGGCAAGGCGAGGACAGTCCCTCTGACTGAAGGCAGCTGAGACCCAGAGGCAATGGCGTGCTATCTGGTGTCTGGTGTGATTGCATTTGATTTCAGAATTCAATTTCTGCTTCCTTCTAAAACACGCCATTCCCCTTTATAGCAAACAAGCCCCTCCCTAGTGGAGGCAGCCTATTTTCCATCAGGCAGTCCCCTCTCCTCTCAGGCTCACAATAAAACAGTTAGTCCTGAGATTGAGGGAGAAGCCTATTTCCCTAAGAGTGTCTCTGCAGCTATCGGGGCACAGAGCTGCCCCTCAATAAATACTTGCTGAATGGGTGAGTGTGTCCAGTTCCCCAAGACTGGGGATGGGAAGCCTAAAGCTGCTGGGGACTGGTGGGGGCAGACAGCCTGGGATTATACTTTATCCACAGATAATCCCCTAAATCCCAGAAGCCACCTGGACAGTTGGCCGGGCTGAGCTCCATCAACAGTGCATGCTGACGCTGCAGTGAGTTCACCAGATATTTTCCGGGTGACAGAAAATGCTTCCTCAAAAAACAACCATTCTATTTTTTTTTTCAGTGAAATTTTAGCTTTATTATTTTTTTATTGGGAGGTATAGCCGATTCATGGGGTCGCAAAGAGTCAGACATGACTGAGCAACTAAACTGAACTGATAGCCGATTAACAATGTTGTGGCAGTTTCAAGAGAACAGCAAAGGAACTCATCCATACATATACATGTACCCATTCCTCCCCAAACGCCCCCCTCCCATCCAGGCTGTCACAAAACATTAAGTAGAGTTTCAAGTGCTATACAATAATAGGTCCTTACAACCATTCTAATTTTTATCTGTGAGTGTGACAAAGAAAAGGACCATAATCCTTTGAGGGCAGAATCCACTTGGGGAGATTAACTGCTGGCCCTTTTCTTCCTATTTTTACTTTCGGGTAGTTTTACGGTGAAAATTTTCAAAATATAAAGTAGAGAAAACAGTATAATGAACACCCAGGTACCCATCACCAGGCTCCAATGATTACCAATACAAGCCCAAACTTGAGTCATCAATAACTCAGACTTCGAAGCAAATTCCAGCTATCATCTCATTTCCCGCGTAAAGACTTCCGTAACGCCTGAAATCTGCTTCTGATTCATCTGGGGGCACGGCCCAGGGCGCCCCTAGCTCTGCCTACCGCACTGTCAGGCACGGCCCCCAGAAAGTCCAGAACCTACGTCTATGAAACTCAAAGCCTATGGTGCGACGCTAGCTCTGCCTCCTCCGCTTCCTCCTCTTCCCGCACAGCGTGGGTCACCTCGGCCTCCTGGCATTCCTGACAACCCACCGGCAGTCCCCGGTGATGCGCAAGTGAGTGTCTGAGCGCAGCGCCCAGAGAACACAGCGAGGCGCCTTCCACTTCCTCTTTCTCGGGCTGACTAACGCTGGGCGCCCGCCCCGCGCGTCCCGCCCCCTGGGGGCGTGGCCGCAGCCCGAAGGGGCGGGGAAATACCCATATTCCGCCTTATATGGGCAGCCACGTCACGGCCACACACATATTCACATAAAACGCTGCGCTGCCGGCGGAATCCCCGGCTTCTGCGGCAGCGAGTGGCCCGGCCGGGCGCCGAGCGTGCGGGGCGGGAAAGAAGAGTTGAGCGTCCGCTCCGGCGCCGGGCTCGGTCGGCCGGCCGCAGCCCCGTGGGGTCGTCCTCCTGGGCCTCGCCGGCGGGCACCCTGGCTGTGGGCACCTGCGGCGCGCACGGCGCGGGGCCGCTAGGCGGCGGCATGAAGGTCACGTCGCTCGACGGGCGCCAGCTGCGCAAGATGCTTCGCAAGGAAGCGGCGGCGCGCTGTGTGGTGCTCGACTGCCGGCCCTACCTGGCCTTCGCCGCCTCGAGCGTGCGCGGCTCGCTGAACGTCAACCTCAACTCAGTGGTGTTGCGGCGGGCCCGCGGCGGCGCGGTGTCGGCGCGCTACGTGCTGCCCGACGAGGCGGCGCGCGCGCGGCTGCTGCAGGAGGGCGGCGGCGGCGTGGTGGCCGTGGTCGTGCTGGACCAGGGCAGCCGGCACTGGCAGAAGCTGCGCGAAGAGAGCGCCGCGCGCGTAGTGCTCACCTCGCTGCTCGCCTGCCTGCCCGCCGGCCCGCGGGTCTACTTCCTCAAAGGTGAGCTGCGTCGGAGCCCCGGGTCCTCGGTCACCCCCCTCCCCCTCGCCCCGCGCGCCAGGACGGCCCCGGGCTCTGGGGTCCCCTGCTGGCGCCAGCGCCTTCCTCCATCCCGGCGCCGGGGAAGTTCTGCACCCTGGGGCTTGACGTGCGCCGGGAAGGCCACGGCCGGTGTCAGCGCTCGCAGCTTCTCCGTCCCCACCTGTGTTCCTCGAAAGCATTTGACGGCCTGGCTGCCCGGGGGCGGGGGGTTGCTGCACACTGCTAGGGGCGCTGCTTCTTAGCAGTTAGGGAGCGCCCAGCACGAGCCGGGTTTCCCGGCGCCGGCTTCGTGTCTTTCGCTGGGGCCGACGCTCTGGAGCCTTCCTGATGGACAGATCTGAAGGAATCCGCTGGTCGCCACCACCCTCCAGGAGCGTGGCGCCGCGGTGTCCCCTTTCCTCCCGCCTGGACAATTAACGTATGTTAGGCTGTGTTTTCATCGACCCTCTTGCCTTTTTGACCCTGGCGAGTCCCTCCCCTCTCTTCCTTTTCATTTCATTTTATTGCTTTTTATTGTTCCTCGGCTTCCCCTTCTCCCCTCCCAGACCAGCTCCATTTGGAGCTGGCAGTCTTATGTCTTCCCACTCTTTTTCACCTCCTCTCTCCCGCCCTGGAATTATCCCATGGACTGGTCGTGGGCCAGAGCTGGGGCACTAACGCGGTCTCCCGGGGGCTGGAGGCAGGTTGGCCGGCGAGCCAGGACCTAGGAGAGGGGCCACAGGGTGCTTGTGAAGGGGACTGCGACACATTTGGTTTGAGACCCTACAGTAGCTGCTTCACCAGTCTGCACGTTACACCTGCTGGGGGAGATGACTTTGCTGATGGGTGGGTGATTTACTGTCAAATTCCAGAGTATTGATTTCTGGATCATTTCCTGTGATTGCTGCCACCTTTTGAGTCCGTTTTAACCTCAAGTGTATGGAAGGCTTAGCCTATAGAGAGGAGACGAGGACTCAGCCCAGCCAGCTCTGGGAGATAGCCTTGAGATATAGCAAGCTGGGATTTAGAACTCAGGTGCGGTGAGGGCGCTGTTTTAGAACCGTGCAACGTATGGAGTTTTACATCTTCCATATTGGGAGATTCCAGAGATTCAGGGGCAGCTCCCACCTGGATTAGCACCTCTTGCAGGCTGTCTGTCCCCAGTTGATTCCTGTTAGGGAGACACTAGAGGCAGAAGATCTTTCTCTTACCCCCAGCCTCAGCCCCCAGGAGGTGGAGAGTGCCCTGTAACTCTGCAGAGCTTTCACACAGAGCCCCTGATTTCTTTGTCTTTCTGATACCCTTTTTGGTCTCTTCTTAGCCGTGAGTACAGGAAAAGCTTTTGCCTCTCCAGCAGCATGAAAGATATCTTCGAGGAAACCCCTTCTGGTCCTACCTCTGGCCTCCAGCCCTCTCCAAGGGGCCATGCAAGCAAGCCATTTGGAAGTTATTGCTACAGGAAATAGGCATCTCTGTAGACTCACATCTCAAGTAAAAATGATTAAAAAAAATTTTAATGACAGTAACATGCTGTGCAATGAAAAGTGGATCTTCTGCGCACCCTAGAACCTAGTTTCACTCCCCAAAGGCAACAGTCAACTATTTCTTGTTCATCTTTAGATAAATTAATTTTTCATGCATATCTTTTAAAAATAGAATGATTTTGTAAATTTCCTGTTCCTGCCTCTTTCACCTAACTAGATCTTGAGAGACTTGTCCATATCAGAGCATACATGTGCTATTCACTTTTTTTTTCCCCTATTCACTTTTTAAACTCATCCCCTGATGATAGCCAGTAAGTAGATTGCGTCACGCCTTAGTATTTGAAGCAGTGTGGGAGAGTATATCTCTGTCCAAATGCTTTTGTGTGTGCACTGTCTTTTAGTAAAATTATGAGAATCGCCAGGTCATAGTTTATGTCTGTTTTAAATTTCAGTAGAAATTGCTTGATACTTAGCCTTACAACAATGCTGAACTTTTAAGTTGTTGCCAAAGAAAATAATTTCTTCACCTAACTCACATCCAGATAGGAGCTCAGGTTTTTGATCTAGTGGCATCTCAGATTGTGGGGGCAATGCCTTGTACACTTCTGTCAATGCCTTCTGCACACACATACACAAAGCCCACTAAAATGAATTGACCAAATGACATTGTCAATGTGTATTTATAGACAGTGTCCGTCCTCTTTCTCTGCTCAACTCCCCTGGTATTGCAGTGGTGATCAAAAACAGAACCGCTCTGAACACAACTGAAGCAGCCAAGAGTTGCTACGCTCTTGCATCTCAAGTGAGGCACCAGAGAGGAATGCTCCATCTCTCTAGCCCTCTGATGGGAGTGGGTGAAAGACAGACCATCTAATCTGGAGGACTCCTGACCCCAGCTTGAAGAGGCAGGACCCTGTTTATCTGTCCCTCCTCATACTGAGACTCTTTGTCTGCCTGCCATATTTTGTCAACAGGCAGGCAGAACCCAGCCCACACCCACACCTCCTGCCGGTCCTCCTAACAGCCAGCTCTTTTAAGTGTTCTATTTAAAGCCAAGAGATGGGGTGACCTGAAGGCTTTTCTTTCCCAAGCTTCATGCTGGAGTTTGAGAGGGCCTGGGCCACTTTACTTCAGATTCCTATCCCCTACCACTCATTGTGTCTCCTACAAATGAAAATGTTGAGGCACAGGAAGTGCTTTGCTTACTAGGGACATCTCTTCGGAAGAAGCTGAGGGTCCGTGCAGGGGGCGGAGGCAGTGGTGGCGAAGGAGGAGAAACTAAGCCACAGATACCTCCAAACTTTACAGCTCTGCCCACCTCCAGCATGACCTGTCAGCATAACCGGGAAATTGGTCATTGTGGAGGTCCGGAAGCTCATCTGGGGAGGCCCGGGTGGCTATTTGTTGAAGTGACCACAGGGGAGATTTGGGTATGCTTGGTGGGGGCGGGGGCAGTTCCAGCACGCTGAGAGGAAGCAGTAATGGCGAGATGACTCATTCTAGGAATTGGCCGCAGCTTCTGAAAGAGAGCTGGAGACTGCCGAGTAATCCATTAACCATTTGCCTATGGCAGGGGTTTAAGAAAGCCACCATGTGCTCCACTGTGGGGCTATCACAGCACCAAAAGACAGAAGGAAAAAGAAGAGGGCTGTTGGGGAAAAAAATGTATGGTCTCAGAATGCTTTTTTAACTGATGATTGAAGGAATTCCTTGGCAGTCTAATGGTTAGGACTGGGCACTTTCACTGCCAGGGTCCACGTTCAATCCCTGGTCCAGGAACTAAAGATCCCGCAAGTCACAGAGTGTGGCAAAAAAACATGATGTTTTGACCTCAATTCTCTGGAAAAAGAAGCAAGTTTTCTGGAGGCTCTAGGAAATGGCTTAGGTCCCTTCGGAGTGCAAGCAGGGGGTTTCCCCACACGGGGCTGGCCTCTTCACCCAGCAGCGGTTGGCATTCTCAGGCTTCAGGGCCAATTTTTTTGTTTGGTTCTCCCCACTTCCTGCACAGGCCCAAGAATTTACATACTCAAGTTTCTCTGATTTGGTCAGAGTAGGTCTTACCTTAAGTGATCCAACTGGAGAAGTTTAAATGTAGTTAGGATTTTTATAGAATCATACCTGCAGGTAGTTGACTTATCAGTTTGGGGGTGTGTATGCACACGCAAGGGTGTGTGTAGCTGGGGAGAAAGTTCAGGAGGGGAGGGTAATAAGGAGATAAAGGGTGAGTAGGTGGCCATCAAGGGGAAAGCAGCGGGGGTTGGGGGTGGAGATAAGAATTAAATTCAGAAGGCCTCATTCCTCTAGTTTGGTTTAGAAGGTAATTAACTAGATTGATTACACTGGACCTGTGGAGAGGACTGTCAGCGATATTCTTAGCACCTTGGGAAGGAGAAAGGGCAGGGCTGTTTTATGGCCCTGAGGTTAAAACCTCATGTAAGACCCCATTCCCTTATAAGAGGGGGTTTCATCTATAATCCTGTTTAGAGCTGATTGGCTGTGGATGAAACAGATCAGTTTAGGAGCTTCTTTCAAGAATTAATGAAATTCTGCATAATCACACCTGAATTTTAGATAAATGTGAGAAAATGGCTTTTGTTGTCTGGAGGGGTTTGGTTAATATTTGCCAGATGTCAGATATATTTCCTTTCACAGCTTAAGCTTCTTCTGATAGACATAAAAGTTAATTGCCTTTGAACTGTAGCTTTTTAGGAGAGAAAGAGAGAGTGAGTATGTGTTTGTCTGTGGAGCCCATTTCTATTCTAAAACTATGACTTGTTTTGGCTCAGTTTTTTTATAAGACCAGAATGTATAGTAACTTAATACCTTTTTTTAGTATTCCACTCTCAGAGTATTGATCAATTCTAGGCATTTTCTGACAGACTGAAAAAAAAAAAAGAGTGCTTATATCTCTCTTGCTTTCTTACTTTTGTCTTTTAGGGGGATATGAGACTTTCTACTCAGAATATCCCGAGTGTTGTGTGGATGTAAAACCCATTTCACAAGAGAAGGTTGAAACTGAGAGAGCCCTCATCAGTCAGTATGGGAAATCAGTGCTCAACATCAGCTACAGGCCGGCCTATGACCAGGTACGTGGTGTGAAAGTGCCATCCGGCCCCCTGGCTCTGTTCCTTGCACAGCACCCTGGCTCTCCCTCTCCCTGATCACTAACGTTGGTTGGTTCTTTTGCGGATCAGGGAGCTGGCAGAGGCCTCTAGCTTTGGAGAACCTCTGTTGCTTGCCAACTAGAGTTTCCATCCAAGAGTACATGGGCTTCCTTCCAGCAAATAAGCTGTCAAGAGCAAACACGCTTCAGGATGCTCGGTGGCTTCTGGAGAAAAGGGGAAGTGAAAGATATATTATTGTTAGCTGGCCTGGGAGGTGCAGAGAAGCATCGAAATAGCAGTTTAGGTTTCCCTGAAGACATTTTCAGAGCTGACATTCAGGCTTCCTGTGTTGGTCTTCTGTGTAATTGTTCATGCTCTGCAGTTTCTGCAAACCAACCCCGTACCTGTAAAGGCGTGTCTTGGTATTTTTAACTGAAGGAGGAAGATTGGGGGAGGGTTGTAGCTATGCAGCTTCCTTTAGGGGTTTCTATGCTTATAATTCCATAAATTCTGAAACCAGAGATCAAGAGACACTAGAGGATTTCATGTGTCTACAAACATGTGGGTTTTTCCCTTCCTAGAATTGTACGTTCTGGCAACCCACTAAAGGCAAAAAAAAGTGGATGGCTCAGCCAGAGGGTTACCTGTGGTGCAGGAGGATGGAGGGGGGTGGGGTGGGGAAGGGAAGCAAGCAAGGACCCAGATGTGCAGAAACCAGGGATCAAACCCACTTTCCCATTTTACAGAGGGAAAAACTGTCACAGCTCGTGGGTGATTGATTTTTGCCAAGAACCCTGCAGCTCGGTTCATGGCAGCACTAAGTCAGAACTCCCTTCTTTTCATCCTTTGCTCTGGTCCTTTTCAGGACCCCGTTCTGTTTGCTACTTGCCTTCTTTTGGAAGAGAGTCATTCCAGTAGGTACCTGACTTGGTAGGAGGAACTTTTTAGGTTCTTGACACAAAATAAGAACATGCCCAAATCATAAGAAGGAAGACTTCTAGATGCTGCTGCATAAGATGCCAGCTGCCTGCCATGAGCAGAGCTCTGCCCCCTGGGGATAGACTTCCAAGTTCAACCAGGTGGCTTTTCCTTGAATGGAATCTTTGGTCAGGAAACCTATTCGCTTGGCGAGGTGCCAAGGTTATTATTTTGTTTGTTTTCCTTTGTTAAAATTACAGAGTATAATGAACCCTGGGCTTTCAAGCCATGGGCATCCGGCTTAGCTGGATTTCCATTTGCGTTTGTTTGTTTGGGTGGTGTTTTCCCCCCTCCCTTTCTCAGAAAGTGAAAGAGAAATGAGAATTTGCAGGATGTTGTGAAAGCACACAGCCCTTTGGCCAAGCAAGAATCTGGGGAGGCCCTGAAGTGTCTCTAAGACTCATCTGGGGAAGCCCCTAGTGTTACTTCTTAGAAGTGCTTCTTCCTTGAGAAAAGCTGGGGGAGGTCGTGTTAACCTTTGAGGTTTCTGAAGGCCTTTGGTTTCCTTCCTCTTGAGTCTAAGAAGAAGATTCAAAAAAGGAAAGAAATATGGTTTCATGGGTGTTGGTTGGGCTAAGCTCCAGGAGAAACTGAGTAGGATCCCAGGTCTGGTATGGCAGCATTTTCCAATCTCTAAAGAGAGGGAGACATCTATGTAGTTACATCTTAAGTGTTAAGCCCAGGGGTCAGGTAACAAAAGTACTGGTTGTTACTAGTACTACCTTTCGTAAATCTCTTTAAGTTTCTTTCAAGTGGTCAAACTGGCCTTTGCCTTAAACATCTGACATCTCCAGAAAGGAAAAGCAGACACCCATGTGGGGTATTCTGAGAACTGCCTTCTGCCAGCCCTCATCCCATGCCCCTTTCCTATCATGGGGCTGGCAGAGAGTTTCCATTCCACTCTTATTCCAGGACAGGAAATGGAAACACAGGAAACAGATGGATGATACGAGAAAGGCGGCCAAAAACAGAGCCACCGTCACCCCAGCTCAGTGTTTTTCCCTGTAGATCTCAGGCTCCCATTGTTCCAGCTGTGGAACGATAGCTTTTCTGGCCACCCTGGAAATGCTGAGACTGCCAGAGTCTGATTAGCCAGCAGGGTAGATGGTCTCTGGTTCTTTGGATCCTTCGTAACTAGAAGGTATATGTTGTCTCCCAAAAGGGTGAGGATGTAAGCATCTCTCAGCAAAACTCAACCGTACTAAAGATCAGGCCTGGAACTTCCTGATGGTCCACTGGTTAAGACTCAATGCCTCCACTGCAGGGGTCATAGGTTTGATCCCCAGTCAGAGAACTAAGATCCTGCATCTCACATGCTGAGCAGCATAGCTAAGAAAATAAGAACAAAAAAAAGACCAAGCCTCTGCTCATGGCCTAACAGCTTTTCCTTATCTGAGGATTTCGGATAGATAGCGGTTATTTTCACTTCTGAGAAGTATACTTTTGGGGATGGTGGGAGGCATGTTTTGATGTTGCTGAGGATCCAGATGCCTCTTAGGATCAACAGTGTCCTAGGTTTGATGAAACACATTACAACCAAGGTCAAGACTGTTAAGGAGGGGGCTCACCTTGTTGGACCCTTTTCCATTTCATCTAGAAGGAAATCGAGATTGCCCCCAAGGTTCAGGCTTTGGCCTGGCACTCATAGGGCAGCTGGAACTTCAACATGGTCTTCTCAAGTCTTCCACCAACCCACCCTGCTTCTCATCCTTGTCAGTCTAGAAGGGCTGCCAACATTTCCCGCCACCTCGATATATGTAAGGAAATGAAAATCTCAGCTGTGTGGGATTTGCTGTCCCTGAGTCCCAAGGCAGTGACATAGGGTAGAGAGTCTACTAGGCTGGAGGCTCTACCCAAACTCTTGCTTAAACTGCCCTGGCTCTCAACTTCTACCTGGAAACCAGAGAGGGAACCTCCCACTTGAAAACAAATAAGTCAGAATTGTTTTCTTTCTTCTCCCCGAAGAGCAAGCTGATCAATATTTCCTGGTTGTCCTTTGCCCCTGCTTCCAGGGCGGCCCAGTTGAAATCCTTCCGTTCCTTTACCTTGGAAGTGCCTACCATGCATCCAAGTGCGAGTTCCTTGCCAACCTGCACATCACAGCCCTGCTCAACGTCTCCCGGCGGACCTCCGAGGCCTGCACGACACACCTACACTACAAATGGATCCCTGTGGAAGACAGCCACGCGGCTGACATCAGCTCCCACTTTCAAGAAGCAATAGACTTCATTGGTACGTGCCGCTGTCCTCGGTTATTTAGGGGGGTGTGTTCTTGGATTTTGATGTACTGATGGAGGTTACCCCATCGCTGAGAAGAAAAGCATCTTGTTTGTGCAACCACCACAAGTGGGAGCCAAGAAGAGATTCACCTCAGAACGGCAGAGGGGAGGAGTTGAGTTGCTGTTTAATGGGAGCTTTAATTTGCAGGATAAATGTATTAGTGATATCATCTCAAGGCAGTACTCATGACTGCTCTGTTAGTGTTTCTGGCTGGATGGGAAGCAGAATGTGTCCATGAGTGATGCACTGTGCCAGGGACGCAGGAGAGGGAAAGAACCACGTAGACTGTGCTTCTACGTAGATTGGGATATTTTTAAAAGCAAACAGAAGGATCTAGAGAGCATTACTTAACGCACTGAACCCCCGGGGCCCCAGCAGCTTTCCACAGTTTTTGGCAAACTGCTTTGGGGGCAATTTGTTTTGCATTTTCAGCTCATTTTGGATTAACAGTAACACTCGACTCAAGCTCTGTGCTTTATGCACAGAGAAGTTGGCATCTTTTTGCATCCTTTGTATGTCCCGTAAGGTAGTTATCACTTACTCCATTGTGTAGGCCTGGGAACCTCTGGTCCCTCTGCCTAGAAAGGGCTTTTGGGCCTTGGGATTTCAACTCCTCAGACGGACTGGACTCTCCTTCATTTGACATCTTTTTCTCCCATCCATCTCCCTTGGGGACTAGGCTGGGCACCACTCCCTACTCTTGTGGACTTGCTTCCCTTTCCAGAGTCCTCTTTCCTCTTTAACGTTGCACAGCTGTTGAAGCTGAGCAACAGTCTTCCTGCTTCTGGCTGTGAAGGATGTTGGAGGGGAAAGGCTGGTGTTGAGTGTAGCAGTGATATCTTAGTGCAGGGAGCCATTAAAGGACTCCCCTCTTCTGCCACGTGGTGGGCCCTCTGCTCATCACACACTATTTCTACTCCATGGAAACCCACTGAGAAACTCACTGCAAGCAAAAGGCTGAGCCTACCCTCCCTGGCCCCTGAGCCTCTGGGCTGAGACGATGGTTCCTCTGGAGCCTCCGAGGGGCAACTGAAACGATGGGTTCAGGGTGGGAAATCCTTGACTTGCTCTCCCTGTCTCTGGGAATGCCTTGTCCTTCTCAGCCTGTTATTTAATTACCTAGATAGCTTCTCAGTGAGGTCATGAATCAGCCCCCATCACTTCTCAGATGCCTCCCTCCCCATCCGGTCTGTGCATTGTCTGTTGTGTATACAACCACACAAACCCACAGCATTCTGAAGGCACACGAGCTACTTTTCCCCAGACCCCTCCCCCTGCTGAAGGAGGGAGGGACTGAGGCCAAACTGCGCTAGCACTGACCCTTTCCAAGGGCCACAGGGAAGGCAAGCCCCGAGGGGTGGAATGGAATCCAGAAGCAACTACTGTAGGCTCTTTGGTTTCCGGGATTTGGCTGTGGGCCAACTAAAAGCTGGATGACAAGGAGGCCAGTGGAGGAGCAGAAGAAAATTGTGGAGTCATGACCCTGTAATCCTAGAAACTTGGAGTCCCCTTTGAACTAATTTACAAGAACTTTTTTTTTTCTTTTGAATCAGAGACTATATTGGGGGCACCTCTAAGGAGCTATCCTGGGGCATCCTTTTGAGATTTTCATTGTGGAAACTCAAGGGTTCCTTCCTGACTGCTCAGAAACCGATCTTTTAGATCTTAGAGATGCATCTGCAAACCTTTTAAACATGAGGAAGGAGGTGGGTAAGGGGGCTGACTTTTATTGGCCTTTCAAAATCTTAAATGTTTTTGCATTCGGTGGCCTGACATAGTGCCAGGTATGTCTAACTTCCTGTGATGTAATTGTTTCCTCACTAGCAAAAGAGGGAAAGACTCTTTTTTGTGGTTTTAATTTGATGTGTATATATGTTTAACCTTTTACCCCTGCCCATTTTTAACAGTTATAGCTCTTTTTAGGGTAGGAATAGAACAGAAAAGGAGGGCCCTCCCACCCCCCAGCCTTTGTGAAACTGACCTAAACCATGCTAACTGACGGTGGTAGCTTTATAGCATCAACTCCCATTGTTGTGCAAGATGGAGTTTGCCAAAGCCATTTATATCCTCCATCTCGTAAGCGTCACTTAGCCAAGGCTATAATTAGCGGCTGCGCACTATTTATTGTATGTTTCATTGGTGGGAACCCTGGGGGCCGAGCCAAGCATCGCGCCTTGGCATAGCCAAACAAGGTGCCCGGGGAGGTTGGAAGGCCTCTCCCAGGATGGGGACTAGGTTATCACCATTAGAATCAGACCCTGAAAGACAGGAATTTCTTTTCCAAGACAATCTTTGAGCCTCTCAGAAAAATGTGACTGTGCAATAAAAACTTGCAGGCTGTTTGAAAGATACTCCCAAAGCCTTCTTGAAATCCATTTGTGAAACCCAAGTTAAAATGGCATCCCCAGGAAGGGGTTACTCCAGGTCTAGAGCCTCTCTAGTGGCAGAACCTGTGCAGGTATCCTGACAAACTAAAGTTTGTGTAGGTCCTACAGAGGGACGGACATCAGTGGGACTCTGAGGTCTGTCCTCGCCAGTGAGGATTAGAGACTGGCAGAAGCGTACGGTGGGACCGCTCCTGCTGAGCAGACATGATGAGACTTGAGAACTAGGTCACTTTTTTTTAAACCCAATTGCCTTTGAGTCCCCACCCCAATTCAGTCCCACTGTCTCTCTTTCTTCCAGACTGTGTCAGGGAAAAGGGAGGCAAGGTCCTGGTTCACTGTGAGGCTGGGATCTCCCGCTCGCCCACCATCTGCATGGCTTACCTCATGAAGACCAAGCAGTTCCACCTGAAGGATGCCTTTGATTACATCAAGCAGAGGAGGAGTGTGGTCTCGCCCAACTTCGGCTTCATGGGCCAGCTCCTACAGTATGAGTCTGAGATCCTGCCTTCCGCACCTACTCCTCAGGCTCCCTCCTGCCAAGGAGAGGCAGCCGGCCCTTCATTCCTCGCCCACTTGCAGACACTGAGCCCTGACGTGCAGGCTTCATACTGCACGTTCCCTACCTCGGTGCTGGCCCCGGTGCCCACCCACTCAGAGCTCAGCCGGAGCCCCCTGGCCACAGCCACATCCTGCTAAACCCGAGCTGGGGGAGCCAGCCCAGCCCCAAGAACAACTGTGATTTTGTATTTTGACTCGTGGACATTTCATACCTGTGCAATGCTGAAGACCTCGCCCTGTCCTGCTATCCTGGTGGGACAGTGAAGGGGTCACTAGGTTTGCAGACAAACTTGAGACTGACCTCGGGACTGAAGGAAGGCCAAGCCATTATGAGAGCACAGTGCGTGCTGACTACTGTACTTCCAGACCCCCGCCCTCAGGACTGCCCAGTCTTTGCACCTCAAAATTTGCCTTTTCATTTCAAGCATAAGGCAATAAATAACCTGCAGCAACATGGGAGAAAGCAGTTGCTAGACCAGGAGAAAAGGCAGTCATGAAGCCAATTCATTTTGAAGGAAGCACAATTTCCACCTTTTTTTTAAATTTTGGCAGTCTCTATATCTGTCTCTGTTGCTTCAGGGCATAAGCTGATCACCACCTAGTCAGGAAAGTAACCCTGCCGGGTTTTAGGGACACGATGTATATGCCGATTTGAACCCTTGGATGCTTTTGAGACTCCATCTTGGATCAGGTGGAGGCAGTTGGTTGAAGCAGTGAGACGGGAACACTTCCGGTTTCCTTCTCACTGTGGTTCTTCCCTGACTTTGGACTTGGGCATGATTCTTATTCATACTTGAACCTTTCTCGCTGCACCTCTCCTGAAAGCAACTCTGGTGTCATTTGAAAAGAGTTCTTTAGACCATAGACCCAAAATCACCTGTTTGAGGTGGTGGCAGTGGGTGCCACGAGAGAGAAAGGGTACCCACTTCCTGGGTCAGTGGCATTGAAACAGTCGTCACCCCAGCTTGCTGTCTTTATATGTGCTTGTCTCGTCTCTGATGACGCTTGTGTTCTTCCCTGCCCCTGGGGGTTGTCTTCAAGCTGTTGACTTCTGGGATTTGCAGATTTCTCAATGTGGTACTACTTTTCTTTTTGTCTGTAGATTATTTCTCCAGGGGAAAAGGCAATAATTTCCTAAAATCCATATGAATGTGAAGAAAAGCAGTATGTTATTGGTCGTCGTCGTCGTCGTCTTTTTTTTTTATAGTGCAAAATAAAAATAGTAAAAAGAACAAAAGTGCTTCTTGTTGATGAGTTCAGGCAGGGGTACATTGAGGTGGGGACCCAGCCTACTTTTCTGGGCTCTATCCAAATGAACTCTGAAGGTGATGGTGGTGAGTGTGCAGTTGCAGGCATGAGGCTGTTTGTCTACTCAGTGCTTTCCAGTTGGGAGGCTTCCCTGAGTTCACTTGCAAGAGAATTCCTTAGACCCAGGCCACGTGGGGAGGTGGTCAGAGCATCTGTCTACCCTGAGCTCTTCATTCCCTTAAGCCCCAGGTAAAGAGTTCAACTTGAATCTCAGCTTTTTCATCCATGAAATGAATGAACTAAGCTAGATGGTCCCAAAAGTTCCTCAGAACTTGAGACCCTTGATTGCAGCAAACCTGGGTGGCAAGCTTGTAGTCAGCCTTCCCCCAGTACCTATGTATGGCAGACTCTCAGAAAAGTATGGAAAAATGCTGCTGCTGATAAGTCTCTTCAGTCGTGTCTGAGCCTGTGCGACCCCATAGACGGCAGCCCACCAGGTTCCCCTGTCCCTGGGATTCTCCAGGCAAGAACCCTGGAGTGGGCTGCCATTTCCTTCTCCGATATGGAAAAATGACCGAGGGACAAATAAGCGAATGAAGGTTTGCTTTAAATCCTTGTTCTTTTTTACCCTTGGGATTAATTCTTGCAGATAATTCCCTGAGGAGTTCCTAGGTAAATCCTTCCATGAGTGGGTTTAAGTCCAAGGCTGAATCAGCTTGCCTTCTGAGTAATGTCCTCTGTGTGGTGGAGGAGGAAAGGGCAGTGTTGGCTTATGCCTCTGCTCCAGCCTACTCTTGGGGATGGTTTCCTAATCATGAGGAATAGGAAACTGACTGGGATTGATACCACACATTCCCAACACAGGGATTCCAATCCATACTCCTTGACTATGGGGTGTCCAAAAGCCTCCAGCTCCCCCAGCAGGTGCCATGTCAGCAAATAGCAAGATGGTGTCCAACCCAAGGGTAGCCCAGCCCTTTCTAAATGTCTCACCTCAAAAGCTTTGCTTGAGGCCTTGCTCCCCACAGAACTTTCCTTCCCCACAGATTCCTTGGAGAGATGTCAGGTAAGAACATCACCCCTACTAGGGAAGCTGTTTTACCTTCAGCATTTATGCAATCCAACGAGGGCTTTCAGGGGAAGCAACAGAGGGAAGAGCACTGCAGAGGAAGGGAAATCCTGGCTTCTAGCCCTCACCCTGCCCCAAGTCTAGTGCTTTATAGCTAATCTGTAATCTTGCTGGACCAGACTTTAGGTCTTGGTCCACCTGAGGTCTCTCCCTGCTTTCGTATCTCTGAGCCTCCGTTCAGCCCTGGAATGTGTCCCACTGTGTGAGTCTGTGCAGGTGCTGAGTGGCTGGAGGGGCCTCAGGCAGAGAGAGGCAGGGAGGGGGAAGCTGGGTGCAGGCTGGGGTGATAGGCTAAGCCGCGTCCCACTTGCTGACATTTGCTTTATTGCATTAAGGTCTTTCTCTGAAGGGTGAGTAAGTCCTCTAAATCAGGCATATGAGGATTGCTCATAAGCCCGTGAGTCACTGGCGGGTAAGCCAAGTGAAGCCCCACAGCTGGGGATGGCTCTGTAACTCTCCCATAACAGTCTCCTTATTAATGACCCTTCCATTTTTGCCAAAGCCAACTTTACACGGGCTTCCGGTGTAAAGATGCAGATTTAAAGCTGGTGTGGTCCAGTTCCTTCATCCCCAGGTTTTGAAGCAACACCTCTGCTGGTCTGCAGCAGTGCTCCAGGAGGAGATGTGTCTGGGAGAATAGAAATGTTCATTCTCTAAGCTGTTTCCCAGCTGACTCTGAGGGTGAGCCCCTCAGGTCTACCCTGGCTCCTGAGCCCAGCCTGACGTTGGGACAGGAAGTGTAAGAGCAGCTCACACCAGTGTGCTCACTAGAGCCCCGTGTACCCATGGCGCTCCTTTGTGTGAGGACCCAGGGAAAAAGCACCCCAGGTCTCAGCACCCTGGAAGGGCGCATCGCACTGAGTTGTCGGTGGTT
>SJYC01027704.1:0-47230 GCA_006408675.1 Madoqua kirkii | reverse complement strand
TGACTGGGATTGATACCACACATTCCCAACACAGGGATTCCAATCCATACTCCTTGACTATGGGGTGTCCAAAAGCCTCCAGCTCCCCCAGCAGGTGCCATGTCAGCAAATAGCAAGATGGTGTCCAACCCAAGGGTAGCCCAGCCCTTTCTAAATGTCTCACCTCAAAAGCTTTGCTTGAGGCCTTGCTCCCCACAGAACTTTCCTTCCCCACAGATTCCTTGGAGAGATGTCAGGTAAGAACATCACCCCTACTAGGGAAGCTGTTTTACCTTCAGCATTTATGCAATCCAACGAGGGCTTTCAGGGGAAGCAACAGAGGGAAGAGCACTGCAGAGGAAGGGAAATCCTGGCTTCTAGCCCTCACCCTGCCCCAAGTCTAGTGCTTTATAGCTAATCTGTAATCTTGCTGGACCAGACTTTAGGTCTTGGTCCACCTGAGGTCTCTCCCTGCTTTCGTATCTCTGAGCCTCCGTTCAGCCCTGGAATGTGTCCCACTGTGTGAGTCTGTGCAGGTGCTGAGTGGCTGGAGGGGCCTCAGGCAGAGAGAGGCAGGGAGGGGGAAGCTGGGTGCAGGCTGGGGTGATAGGCTAAGCCGCGTCCCACTTGCTGACATTTGCTTTATTGCATTAAGGTCTTTCTCTGAAGGGTGAGTAAGTCCTCTAAATCAGGCATATGAGGATTGCTCATAAGCCCGTGAGTCACTGGCGGGTAAGCCAAGTGAAGCCCCACAGCTGGGGATGGCTCTGTAACTCTCCCATAACAGTCTCCTTATTAATGACCCTTCCATTTTTGCCAAAGCCAACTTTACACGGGCTTCCGGTGTAAAGATGCAGATTTAAAGCTGGTGTGGTCCAGTTCCTTCATCCCCAGGTTTTGAAGCAACACCTCTGCTGGTCTGCAGCAGTGCTCCAGGAGGAGATGTGTCTGGGAGAATAGAAATGTTCATTGACTCTGAGGGTGAGCCCCTCAGGTCTACCCTGGCTCCTGAGCCCAGCCTGACGTTGGGACAGGAAGTGTAAGAGCAGCTCACACCAGTGTGCTCACTAGAGCCCCGTGTACCCATGGCGCTCCTTTGTGTGAGGACCCAGGGAAAAAGCACCCCAGGTCTCAGCACCCTGGAAGGGCGCATCGCACTGAGTTGTCGGTGGTTTATCTTCCCAACCCCATAAAGTTGGTGACCGCCCTTGTTTCCCTCCTTGCTCAGGCCACCAGGCTGTTCAGAACCAAATGTTTAGCCTAGCTCTGGCAATTTATAGAATTTTATGGCATATGTTTTGGGTATTGACTCCACCTGGTTTCCATTAAAATTTTCCAACTGTAGTTTTCTTTGTTTCCATTGCCCCAGTGACTTTAAAAAAAGAACAACTTTTGAGTAATGAATATTAAACATACCACAGTGCATTTATGGAATGAGGTGATATATAAATACACATGGAGAGAAGGCTATACATCCTCCCATGTTGCTACTCTCCATCTCTCTCTGAAGGATCTATCCATGGGACTGGATTAATCTTTGCCTTCTCAGTAAGTCTGACCAAGTTCTAAATTCTTTTTGGAATAAATCTTGTCCAGAACCCAAACCCCCTGATGAGGGCCTGGCTCCAGGTCTTGTCTTAGACTTGCAGGCACTGCCCCCTACTTTCAACACTGAATGCTGATGCTGGTAACCTTCTATGGGGTCGGGGGGAGCCCTGGCCCTGATGGACAGGTTGCTCAAAGCCACAGTGCAGATGCTTCTGACCCCTACACACTGCCCGTGATGGATGTGACTCTGTGTCTAGATAACTATCATCCCTGCGCCCATTTCACACTGAGCGCCTGCTAGAACCTGGGATTCAGTGGGGAATGAGGGCTTCATAAGTACCGATGACTGTTCACTGGGCTTTCTGTCCCAGAGTGGAGCTGGCCTCTCAAGGAGTGCTCATTTCCCCAGCCCCACACAGTCCCCTTCCCAGCTCCCCTCATCTTGGCTCCAGCTCCATCCTCTCCCCTCTATTCCCAGCAGGCAGAGCTTTTGGATATGCCAGCCTATGGACACATGGCTGTGTTTACCTGTGCTTACCATCTGACCCCTGCCTTGGCTCATCCCTTGGGTTCTCTTGCATTATTTACTACCTTGTTCTGAACACTGTATTAATCTTGCTCCCACCTCCACCCTCACCATAGTCCAAAAAAGTAGCAAGTTCTTGTTGAGCCCCAGTCCTTTCTTAGTCATTTGGCTAATATCAAAAGTGTGTATTAAGCACTATCGACTATATGCCACAGTCTAAAGATCCACCTGCAATTCAAGAGACCACCTGCAATTCAGGAAATGCGGGTTCGATCCCTGGGTTGGGAAGATCCCCTGGAGAAGAGAAAGGCTAGCTACCCCAGTATTCTGGCCTGGAGAATGCCATGGATTCTATAGTCCCTGGGGTCACAAAAAGTCGGATACAACTGAGCAACTTTCAGTATTCTTGCTTGGGAAATCCCATAGACAGGGGAGCCTGGCAGCCTACAGTCAATGGACTTGCAAGAGTTGGACATGATTTAGCGACTAAACCACCATCATAGGCCACAAGTCAGGTTAGGCATACATGTAGGCCTTGTCTCTTTAATGCTCATCAAAACTCTGTACAATTGCTTTTTAAAAAAAAGATTATTTTCACATAGACCATTTCCAAAGTCTTTATTTAATTTCAGTATTGCTTCTGTTTTATGTTTTGGTTTTTTCGCTATGGGAGTCATGTAGGATCTTAGTTCCCTGACCAGGGATCAAACCCACACGCCCTGCATTGGAAGGCGAAGTCTTAACCGTTGGACCACCAGGGAATTCCCTGTACAAATGCTTTTGTTGTCTCTATTTTCAGATGCATGAACTGATCCTCAGAGATACTAGGTAACCTGCCCTAGTAAAGGGAGGCCCTAGTAAATGGTAGAGCCCAGGATGAAGCTATTTCATTGATCTTGTACCCCTCTCAGCACCTGGGGTATACAGTAGGTGCTTTTGTCCACTGGACTTTTGAGTCTAAGAAAGAGAGTCGCCTCAGGCCACATTAAAAAAAAAAAAAGACATTTTGTGTATAGATACGAATGGCATTTAATGCCCAGCTGCACTCTACTCCAACCACGGTGGTTTTATGACAGTCCTTTCAATAAGCCGTGCTCCCTCCTGCCTCTTTGTTCTCACTGGCTCTTCTGCCTGGAACACATTTCTCCCCCAAATTCACCCTTCAATTAAATAACTCCTACTTGTCCTTCACATCTCAGCTCAAACGTCACCTCTCTAGGCAAGACTTCTCAGACTTCCAGACTAGTCAGACATTCCCATTCAGTCTCTCATAGCTTCCTACCTATAGCTTTTCTCCATATTTTATCAAAGCTTAAGAAATATTCATTTATCTGTAGTTATATTTTATTAATGTTTGTCTTCAGATAAGAAGCACCAGGAGAACAAAGGTTATACTGGATTTCAAGAGGGATCTAGTGCAGGGCCTGGTTTATAGTAGGTATTCAGTAAGTAGTGGTTGAATGAAGGAGTGAATGAGTGATAAGCTGGGAAATAAATGCTGTCAGAGCCAGAAGTTGCTCTTTCCATCTTTCTCAAAGCCCAAGCTAGCCTCTGCACATAAGCTCATAAGCATGTTAACCCCAGGTGCCACTTTTGAATCCCTTACCACTCCTGAAAGAAACACGGTTCCTAGATTTAATTACTGCTATCCTATTGGGCAGAGTCCATGTCACCACATCACCTCATGGGTCATTGTCAGTCTATGGGTGGGCTGCCCTTGGGTCAGGTGTCCACCCTGGGACCAGTCAGTTTCCTCTTAAGTTCAAAGACCTGCCTTCCTCAGACTCCCTGAGCAGGGTTTGTAGACAGAGCAGTTTCAGTTAGAAAGGGTGGAGATCCTGCCACACACTTGCCTAGCTTGCCGCTAAAGAATTTAATTGATGCTCAGACTGGGGGTTGGGTGAGAAGGCCTTAGAGATGACCAAATAACCTGGGCACAGTAAAACTCAACCCTACCCCTTTTGTCCCACCTCTAGTAAGTGACTTCATATTATCAATTAGGGTACCTAAATTTAAAATCTT
The DNA here is from genome assembly GCA_006408675.1 of Madoqua kirkii. Classification (NCBI taxonomy): domain Eukaryota; kingdom Metazoa; phylum Chordata; class Mammalia; order Artiodactyla; family Bovidae; genus Madoqua; species Madoqua kirkii. Next base: position 43,155 of record SJYC01027704.1, on the reverse strand, counting down.
GGTAGTGTTTATTTATATTGGCAAGTCTGATCCCTTCCTGCCCACACATCCACCCCCATTCACTTATAAAGTTTATAGAAACCTGGAAGTTACTAGGTGGGAGTTTAAAATAGAAACTTGAAGCATCCCTATGGTTACATTCTGGGCTTCCCCAGCAACCAGTAATGAAAGTGCTACTTGAGAGGAATAAACCTCCCAGAGAGCGAAGCCTCAGATACATCTCTAAGGTAGGAAGGTGAAAACAGTTATCTCCAGCCCACGAGGAAAAGAACAGCAGACTTAAAATCAGGAAGCGTAGCTGCCAGACCCTAGGGAATCTTAACAGCTTAGGACTTTTAAAATGACCTTTAAAAAAGTGCTTACTATTGGCAGGCTGTATGTTGATCGTTTTGCATATGTTCTCTCATTTAAGATCCACAGAAATCCTGCAAGAATAATATTGTTAGCCCTGTTTTATAGATAAGCAAATTGACAGGTTTTAAACTTAGTCCAAGGGTCACATAGCTAAAGCCTGTGAATGTCAAAGCCAGGATACCCAACTTGCATTGGACTCCCAACGGCATACTCTCTCCCTACACAACACTATTTTCCAGAAAAGAAAATTCAAAAGATTCTCAGTTATCTGTCTCCATGTCTATATCCCTTCAATAAGGTTATGAAATCTATTTGTTCTTCAGAACAGAGTTTCAAGTGATCTCATTGTAATAATTCCTTAATTTTACAAAGCCTTCTCTTCCAACATTATTAAGTTTAGATTTGGGAGCTGAATTTTCAAGTGGGACATGGACAAACTAGCATGTTTACAGGTGATGGGCAATGAAGGGGATGGAGACTATATTATATGAGGTAAGTTTGGAAAGGTGGTAGAGTTTGGTCTGGAGAGGAAAACCAATCAAATGTCCAACTGAAGTTATGTACAGCAGTCTCTTAGGACTTAAGGGCTGGAATTTCAAAAACCTGAGTTTGAATTCCATCTCTGCCACTTGCTAGCTAAGTGAATGGGAACAAATTTCTCCATTTCCTTAAGCTTCAAAGTTCTTATGCATAAAAAGAGTACTAATTGCATCTACCTTGTGGGTACAGTTTTGAAGAGTGAATCTGCTGAGAAGTAATTGCCTTGTATGAGGTCAAAGACACAGTAAGTCCTCAGTGAATAGTGGTCATGATGATTAATTACAATAATTACAATGGTGACCTACCCACTGGTGTGAGGGTTGGGCAAGCTGAAGTGGATTTTCTATTGGAAAGTCTGCTGTGGGAAGGATTTGGTCCCAGGGCCTTTGCACACCTTCCTCCCTCTGCTTCATCCCTTTCCTTCTTCACCTGGTCATTTATGGGCCTCCTAATGCCTCATTCGTGACTTCACTTGCTCAGGGAAACCTCAGATTTCAGGATTCCTTATTAAAGGCACTTCTACAAATATTAAGTGCCTATACATACATATAGGTATGTACCTCTACCTTCCCTTCAGAGCACTATCACAGGGAAATTAAATAACAATGCTCATGATTTTTAAAAATCTATTTTGTAGAGGTATAACTTACATAGTATAAAATTCACCCATTTGGGTTTTGACAAATATGTGTGTACACTTCCGTAATCAAGATATGGGACTATTGTACTCACCGCCCAAATTTCCTTGTGTTCCTTTGTGTTTACTCCTTCTTCCCGGTCCCAGACTTTGGTAATCACTCATCTGTTTTCTTTCATTTTAATTGTGCCTTTTTAAGAATTTAATTTAAATGGGAACATACAGTACTAGGTTTTTGAGTCTGGATTATTTTACTAAGTATAATGCATTTAAGATTCATCCATGTGGCATGACTACTAATAATTCATCCCTTTTTATTGCTGTAATAGTACTGTATCGTAGTGATATGCTGACCTTCATTTATCAATTCACCCATTGATGGACATTTGGGTTGCTTCCAGCTTTTGGCTATTATGGATAACGCTGCTATAAACATTCACAGACAGCCTTGCAGCCAAACGCTAAGTCTGTTTCTAAGTCTGTAAGAAACTGCCAACTATTTTTCAAATTGGTTATACCATTTTGCATTTCAAGCACTAACGAATGAAAGTTCTGGTTTCTCCATATCCTAGCTCATACTGGTTTTGTCAGTTTTTTTTTAAGGTTAGCCATTATACTGCCTGTAGAGGTACCTCACTGGACTTTTTAAATTTACATTTTCATACTTATGATTTTGAGAATTGTCTCATGTGCTTATTGGCCATTCATATATCTTCTTTGATAAAGTATCTGTTGAAAATTTTCTTCAAATAAGCTGTTTATTATTTCATTTTAAGAGGTTTTTTTATGTAATCCATTGATCTACATGTCTATCCTTATACCAGTACCACACTATTGTGATTATTGCAGAATTCCAGTAAGTTTGAAAATCAGGAAGTCCTTCAACTCTTCATTCTTCTTCATATGGCTTAAGGATCTTAGTTCTCTGACCGGGGATTGAATTTAGGCTCCAGGCAGTGAAAGTGCAGAGTTCTAACCACTGGACTGCCAGGGAATTCCCTATCATTCATTCACAACACTGTTTTCTCTGTTTTGGGTTCCTTGAATTTTCACTGGGATTTTAGTATCCGTTTGTCAGTTTCTGCCACAGGATCAGCTGGAATTTTGGTAGGACTTGGTGTTAAATCTGTAGATTTGTTTGGTAAGTTCTTTAACAATCATAGGTCTTCTGATCCATGAACACGGGTATCTTTTCATTTCTTTAGATTTTATTTAATTTATTTCAACAGTGTTTTGTAGTTTTTACTGTACAAGTCTTGCACTTCTGTTGTTGAAAATGTATTCCTAAGATTTTTTCAAACCATTGTAAATCAAGTTGCTTTCTTAATTTCCTTACATGGATTAATTTGAGTGTTAATCAAACCTTGCATTCCTGGGATAAGCCTCACTTTATCATGGTGTATTATCTTTCTTATATATTGCTGGGTTTAATTTCCTAGTATTTAAAGTATTTGTGTTAATGTTTATGGGGGATATGGTCTCTAGTCTCTTCTTGTCTTATATTTGTCTGATTTTGATATCAGAATAATTCTGCCCTCATAAAAAGAATGGGAAAGAGTTTTTTGCTCTTCTAATTTCTGAAAGAGATTATATAGAATTGGCATTCCTTAAATGTTTCGTAGAACTTATCAGTGAAGTCACTGGGGCCTGAGGTTTTCTCTCTGTCAAGCTTTTCAGCTATAAATTCCATTTCTTTAGTAGACATAAAGCTATCTTTCAAATAATTTATTTTCATCAAAATTGCTGAACGAGGTAGCATAAAGTTGCTAATAATATTTCCTTATTATCACTTTAAGATCTTACAATTTATAATAGTGTTCCCTCCCTCATTCCTGATATTAGTAATTTTTGTCTTTTCTTGCTTTTTCCTGATCAGCCTGGTTAGAAATTTACAATTTTATTTATATTTTCAAAGAACTAGTCTTTCAGTTTCACTGATTTTTCTGTACTATTTGTCCATTTTCTACTTCATTGATTTCTACTCTTATCTTTATTTTTCCCTCTTCCTGTTTATTTTGTGTTCAAGTTACTCTTTCTAGTTTCTTAAGGTGAAAATCAATCATTGATTTTATACTTTCTTCTTTTTTTTAAATAAACCTTTAAATATATGAATTTCCCTCTAAGCATCCTATACATCTTGATATGTTGTGTTTTCATTTTCATTCAGTTCAAAATATGTTTTAATTTATCTTGTAATTTCCACTTTGACCTATTTATTTTCAAAACTTGGGAGATTTTCTAGATATCATGCAGGTATCGATTTCTAGTTTAATTCTGTGGTAGTCAGGGAACATACTTCATGTGATTTCAGTTCTTCAAGTTTACTGACACTTTGATTCTGTGGTCTCCAAATACAGTCTGTCTTGGTGAATGTTTCATGGCACTTGGAAAAACAAATGTGTATTTCTCTGTTTGGGGATGGAGTGTTATGAACTGTCAAACAGGTCAAGTTGACTGCTAATGTTGTTCAAGTCTTCTATATCCTTAGTGACTTCCTGTCTACTCTTCTATCAGTTATTTGCCTCTCTCTCCTTTGAGTTCCCCCAGTTTCTGTTTCATGTATTCTGAAATTCTGTTCAGTGCAGTAATGTTTAGATCCGTGTATCCTCTTGACTGTGGGCTTCCCAGGTGGCACCAGTGATAAAGAACCTGCATGCCAATGCAGGAGACATAAGAGTTCCGGGTTCGATCCCTGGCTTGGGAAGATCCCTTGAAGAAGGGCATGGCAACCCACGCCAGTATTTTTGCCTGGAGAATCCCATGGACAGAGGAGCCTGGCAAGCTGTGGTCCACAGGGTCGCACAGAGTCGGACACAACTGAAGCGACAGAACGTCCTCTGGATCAACTGACCCCTTTATTGTTATGAAATGTCCCCCTTGCCTGTTGTTCTGGTCCTTGCTCTGTTGTCTAGATTGCCTCATACTGCTACCCTGTTGTTCAGTTGCCAAGGTGTGTGCAACTCTTTGTGACCCCATGGACTGCAGCATGTCAGGCCTCCCTGTCCCTCACCATCTCCCAGAGTTTGCCCAAGTTCATGTACATTGCATCGGTGATGCCATTCAATTGTCTCATCTTCTCTTGCTCTTTTCTCCTCCTGCCCTCAGTCTTTCCCAGCATCAGGGTCTTTTCCAATGAGTCTGCTCTTTGCCTCAGGTGGCCAGAGTATTGGAGCCTCAGCTTTGGCATTAGTCCTTCCAATGAATATTCAGGGTTGATTTCCTTTAAGATTGACTGGTTTGATCTCCTTGTTACTCTTCATATCTTTTGATTGTTTGCATGTTATATCTTTTTATTTTACTTTTAATCTATCTGTGTATTTATATTTAGAGCTTTTTTTTTTTTTTAAACACAGCGTCTAGTAGAGTCTTTCTTTCCTTATTCAATCTGACCATCCCTGTCTTTTACATTTCCTTACTTCCCTGGTGGCTCATACAGTAAAGCGTCTATCTACAATGTGGTAGACCCGGGTTGGATCCCTGGGTTGGGAAGATCCGCTGGAGAAGGAAATGGCAATCCACTCCAGGACTATTGCCTAGAAAATCCCATGGACAGAGGAGCCTGGTAGGCTATAGTCCATGGGGTCGCAGAGAGTCGGACACGGCTGAGTGACTTCACTTTCACTTTAATGTAATTATTAATATGCTGCTGTTGCTAAGTCACGTCAGTTGTGTCTGACTCTGTGTGACTCCATGGACTGTAGCCTACCAGGCTCCTCCATCCATGGGATTTCCCAGGCAAGAGTACTGGAGTGCGTTGCAATCATTAATATGATTAAGGTTAAATTCAGTATTTTTCTGATTGTGTTATATTTGTCCCCTTTGCTTTTGAATCTTTTTTTCGCTTTTCCTGCCTTTTTTGGACAAATTAAGTATTTTCTATAGTTCCATGTTTCGCCTACTGTTGGCTTATTGGTTATACTTATTCTGTTGTAGTTAATGGTTGTACTGAGGTTTAAAATATCCATCTTTAACTTATCACTACCTTCAAATAGTACTATTACTATTAGTAATAGTAACTGTAACTGGAAGAGCTTCTAATTATATATTTACTTGTCTCTCTTTCCAGTCTTTGTGCTACTTTGTGTTGTAATGAATTTAGTTCTACATTTGTTATAAACCTCATAATAACTTGCATACTTTTAGCTTTAAACAGTTGATTATTTTTTAAATAGGTTGAAAAATGCATAATAAATTCTTCTGGATCCTTGATTTCCCCAATAATTCACTAGCTCAGGGAGTGTGAAGATGGACTCACAGCTACATCTTGGGGTGATTTCCAATAAGAACACTAGTCAGTCCCTGAGTCCCCAGCTGCCTACAGCTCCACTCCAAGCCACATGTCCTCCTTTGTATAATGGTCTCTCTCAGCTACAGCCCTCACAGTGGGGGACTCACAGAGCTCCAGAACTGGGCTTCTTCCTAAGTCTTCTGTCCCCACAGACGCCTTCAGCCAAGGATGGGCTGTGATGTGCCCTTAAGTTGTTTTTTAAAGTTTACAAGAACACTGAGCTTCATGCCAGAGCATCAATAATCATGACGGCTTACATTTATCGAGCTCTTTCTGTATGTCAAACACCTTGGTCAACCCCTTGTGTTCATGATCTCTTAATTCTCACTGCAATGTGTTGAATTAGGTCCTGCTACCCTTTTTACAGCTGGAGAAACCAAAGCAAGAAGGTTTAAGTAAATTGCCCAAAGTCATACAACAAGATCAATAAGGGAACGACAGTTTGGTTCTCAGTGGTCTGATATCACAGGCAACCACTCTCAGCTGCTGTGCTCTATGTCTCCCTAGTCTGGGGACCTGCCTGGGGACACTTGGTGGCCTCTTAACACACACACACACACCTTCATTGGTATTATACACCTGGAGAACCACTGAGCCCTGGGCCTCATCTTCTCTGTTCCATTCTGCATGTCAGTGCCCATGGTTGAAGAGCGTATGTGTGTGATTTAGTGGCAAGAGCACTGGACTGGGAGTCAGGGCACTCCATACTCACTCCAGCTCTATGGCTCACCAGTCATATCTCTTTAGACAACTTAGTTCATGTCCCAGGCTTGGAGTTTCTGAATACCTAAGGGAAGGGGGTTGAATTAGATCAGCTCGAAGGCTCCTTCAAGTATCAACATCCTGTGAGTCTATGACTTTGTGGCCTTGCTGATAGAGAGCTAATAATTACCTAAACTGTCAGGACATCTAAGATTTATTTACTTTAATAATATTTATCAAAACCCAGAGCTTAACCGCTCACTTCATACTCATATATCTTCTGTGGCTTCCTGTTTATCCCAAAGGTTATCTTTTCATATTGCCCTTTGGGCTTATGAAATCTCCTTTGTGTTCACTACATATTATTAAGTGAACAAAAATCAGGTTATACAACTGTATGTATATCATTTCCTTTTAAAGTATGTTCATACTCGTATATATAATATCTATGGTATAAAGTCACGTTTATGTAGTCTGAACAGATGTGCGTCAAAACGTTAGAATGACTTTTTCTGGATGGTGAAATAACTGGTAATTTTCATATTCTCTTTTCTTGATATATTTTGGTCCTTTTTCAATTTTTGTCCAATGGAATTGCTTATACTTTTAATTCTTACCGCTTACAAACACAGTAGTTCACAAACCAATAAGTTATATATCTTTTGGACTCAGAATCCCTTGCTCCTTTGTCTCTGTTTTCTCCCAGGTTTGCTATATGTCTTTCTGTTTAAAATAATAAGAAAACAGAGGAGGAGGGTACATGACATATGAGAGCAAGTCATCAAATGTGGGGAATTAGCCATTTCCAGCCTCAGATTTTGGCTTTCCCCACCCATCCCCGATGCCCAGTCACTCTCTCCTCTTGTGTCAATATGCTGGGGACTGACATGTTCCTCAACAGGTCTTTCATTTTAGTTTCTCCCTCTACAATTGCTCTTGAGCACTTCCAGCACTAATTTGCTCACTTACTCATTCATTCATTCACTCATCATAAATCATGCATGAATCAGAAGAAAAGAATAAGCATGTGGTTCAGAGTTGAGGGCTGGGGTCTGAGTCTGAACCTGCCCGAGGTATACCAGGATCAGTGAAAAGCATTTGGACAGCTGTAAAGACTGGACCAGTGGGAACTGTTATCCCTCGGGCCCTGTGCTGACCCCCACAGGGGAAATGAAGGGGAGTATCTGTCCTCAAGAAACTTAGAGTTGTCTGAGAGAGTCCAGGAGTAAATGCAAAGGGGAGGGGAGGGCAAGTAGGGATGCAGAGATCTTGTCCATGGACATGGCAATGAATGACTGGATTCTGCAGAGCAGGAAGAAGCATGAGTCAAGAATCACCATGGGGCTTGGGGATGGTGTGACTGAGAAAATAGTGTGCCATTAATGTATTTATCAATCCATCTACTCATTCATTCCACAAATACACACTGAGCATCTGACAGCACCCTGGTACTGTCATAGCTGCTAGAAATGAAACAGCAAACAAAACAGATAACAAGCCCCCAACCACCCCATTCTGCTTACATTCCATGAACAGCAGAGAAGGAGGAAGAAAACAAGTACATAAACAAGATCATTTCCAAAGGTGATAAGTGTTATGAAGAAAATAACACTCGGTAGTGTATCAGAGAGCAACCAGGGGAGGTGACATTTTTCTTGTGTCATCAGCTGAAATAGAATTTGGGGTCTGGACTGAGGAAGGAGATGGTGAACTTCATGGTAGGGCTGCTGACTCAGAGATGCGAAGATTCACGTCCTGGTGAAAATGTTTTACCTCTTATTCAACTTTGCATTTTATTATCCTCTGGCTCAGAAACTCAGTGGGTTCCGACTGTCCTCTGGATAAAATTCTAATTCTTTAGCTTGACATTCAAGGGCCTTCACAGTCTCCCCCAGCCTGCCTGTCTGCCTGCCCACATCCTCTCATAAACCTTGCATTTGGCCTCGATGGGCTCTTCACTATCTCCTCTTAGGCTGGGTCCCTTTGTAGTAGCTCCATACTTGGATCCTGGCAGTCTCCCAAGTTCTCTAGGCCACAACTATCCTGCTATTCTTGGGGATCTGGGCTTTTCTCTGCCTCCCTGCTCTATGAGATTGTTAAATGTCTCATAATGAAGACCCTACTCTCCTGTAAGAATGAAGTCTCCTTAAGAGAGGGCTGGCCCCTCCATTGGATTTGCTGTGTACATCTGCTCAGAAACACATTAAGCAGCTTTGCAGATCAATTATCTTCTTGTATAAAGTAAGAAAAGACAGAATGAGAAGAGTCCAGAAAACCAAAGAGTTTCCCACCCAAATTCACAGAGCCAGGAGATGACAGAATTTGGCCATGGTCAAGGGTTCAGAAGCAATCAACAAAGAAGTGATTCAGTTTGCTAGAAGAATCAGAAGTGGGAATTGTATATCTAGGGATGGACCTGTTTGGCATTGCATGCTCTGAGCCAGAGAGCTCTGGGATTCCTCCCATCCCTTGAGGGGCAGTCCACACAAGGGGCAGAATCTGGACTCATATCCAGAGGAATCCATAGCCCCTCTCTCCAAGGAAATCAATCCTGAATATTCATTGGAAGGACTGATGCTGTAGCTGAAGCTCCAATACTTTGGTCACCTGATGCAAAGAGCCAACTCATTAGAAAAGCCTCTGATGCTGGGAAGGATTGAAGGCAGGAGGAGAAGGGAGTGGTAGAGGACGAGACGGTTGGATGGCATCACTAACTCAATGGACATGCGTTTGAGCAAGCCCCGGGAGATGGGAAGGACAGGGAAGCTTGGCATGCTGCAGTCCATGGGGTTGCAAAGAGTCAGACACGACTGATCCACTGAACAACAGCAGCAAGGCTTCCTTCCTCAGTTTCCTTGGCTTCATCATAATTTCCTCCTTTTAAGCTGGGGTGAGGGGTGGAATGGAGCAGTCAGTTTACCTATCTGAAATGCAGGATCATAGGGGATGAGCTGCCCCTGCCCTTCCTACCTCCCCTTCAGCATCATTTGATACTGATGCTCAACTTCTCTGCTTTGAGGCTGTGACGTCAGGGTGATGGAAGGTTAGGAGAGAGACATATGATTGTCATGACGGATGTTTGGGATGAAAGTCAATACCATAAACACAGATTCATCGTGACACTCCTTCTGGTGCATCTTTCATCTGGGGAATCTCAAAGCCCTGGATAAATGGTAATTAATATTCACAGCAGCTTCCAGGGGAGGATGTGGTCTGTCTGCTAAACGCCAGAGGGCCATTATTTCCGTACCCCTCCCCAACCCTCCCAGCTTGCTCCCAGCTGCTGCCTGCCCCAAGGTGACAGTGCCAGGTGGATAGGATGCCCAGGTCTTAGACCCCTTCGGGGCATTTCTCTGCCTAGAAGGCTCCAGGGGCAGAAGGAGACTCCCAACTCACCTCCTGCCCCCACCCCTACCCTGCTTTCCCAGAGGATGACTCAGCGTAAACCAGGGCGGGAGTGGGAGCATTTCCTGCCTCCACTGGCAGGCTGGGGCCAAACAACTAGTTAGTTGACTCAGAGGAACCACATGGCTCCAAAAATACAACCACCTCTGCCCAGATACGCCTCATGCTCCCTTGGCCCTTTGGACACCATCACCTGCTCATCCTTTCTCCTCTCCCTACCCCAGGGGAGCTACTCCAAGTGGTGTTTGCCTTCCCTCTGATTCTAGAGGAACCATATGCTCATCACAGAACACCTGGAAAACATAGAAAAATATAATAGGGAGAATTATTTTAGTCATCCCATAATTCCACAGCTCCCCAAATAACCGCAATTGAAATCGTATGTTTCCTTTCTGTTTTTTCTACATTTGGCGGGGGTGGGTATTTAAAAATTAATACATGATAATGGCAAATATATATATATAATATTATATGCTGCATATGTATTATTTCATACAGGTAAAATAAGACAGAATGTTATAAAGTGAAAAGTCCTCTCCAACTTTCTCTTCCTACCCAAGGGGAAAACACTGTTAAGAGTTTCTTGGGTATAATTCCAGAAATCGCTATTGCACGTCCTGGCATGCATCTGCACACTCATTTTACATGGCTGAGGTCATACAGTATGAATAATTCAGCCTTATCTGCACTTCACATGAACATGTGAGCATTTTCTATCCTGTTAAAAATTATTGGTTAAACAACTTTTTTATTGATTGCCTGACATTTTATCTTTCTGGTGTTCCATAGTTTATTTAACCTTTTCCCTATCATTGGGCATGTACTCAGGTGAGGGACAGTGGGAGAAGGAAATGAGCCAGAATGAAATACTGGGAGAAGGAAGCAAATTCAGAGAGTCTGAGGGCCTACTGTGTGTCCCCCACTTTTCCTATCTGCCCAGTCACTCAGTGTGAGAGTTTAAGCACTGTTCCTGTCCTGCAGATGAAGGGCTTCCCTGATAGCTCAGTTGGTAAAGAATTTGCCTGCAATGCAGGAGACCTCGGTTTGATTCCTGGGTTGGTAAGATCTCCTGGAGAAGGGACAGGCTACCCACTCCAATATTCTTGGACTTCTCTGGTAGCTCAAGTGGTAAAGATGTCCCTGCAGTGCAGGAGACCTGGGTTCAATTCTTGGGTTGAGAAGATCTCTGGAGGAGGGCATGGCAACCTGGAGAATCCTCATGAACAGAGGAGCCTGGTGGGCCCCAGTCCATGGGGTCCCAAAGAGTCGAACATGACTGAGCGACAAAGAACAGCACATATCCTGCAGATGAGGAAGCTGAGGTTCAGAGCAGTTAAAAAAGAATCTTTTTATAGGTAGGAGAACCAGGTTTTGATGTTTTGTGTTTTTTGGCCACATTGAATGGGCATGTAGGATCCTAGTTCTCCAACCAGGGATTGAACCTGTATCCTCTGCATTGGAAGGACAGAGTCTTAACTACTGGCCTGCCAGGGAAGTCCCAAGAGTCATGTTTTGAAACAAAATTTGTCAGCTTCAAAGTCCATGGCTGTTCTATCTCACCAAGATGCCTTGGAAAAGTCCAGGGTTTAAGATTTCCCACCGCTTAGCATGGGAATGGGGAAAGCCATTCATGCCCGTATTCTCTCATTCACTCACTCAATAGCAGAGATGCACCAGGCAAGAGGAATTCAGGGTGGGAAAGACTCTGTCCCTGCCCTCTAGAAGTCCACACTTACATGGGGGTGGACGTGTAAACAAGTTATCAGCCTGGCGTGGGAGAGGAGGATGTAAGGTACCATGAGAGTCAAACTCCTCTCCCAGCCTCCAAAGGTCAAAGGAGGCCTCCAGGCTGAGGACACTGGATGCTGAGTCAGTCATCCGGCACTGGCCAGGAAGAGCCAGTGAGGCCTGAGATGCCTCTGCTTCCTCTCCTGCCCAGGCCCACGCGCCCCAGTCACTGGAAGATGGAGTTGGCTCCACCCTGACCTGGCTTTTGTGTCAGGCTTCCTGCCCTTTAGTTGATCAGCTTGCCAGTGTCCCACGGCAATAGAGTGGGTGGGGGGCTGCCAGTTGCTGAGGAAAATCTTCAAGCTGGTGTTTACGGTTTATTTTCTAGGAGTTTAGGAAATGTTTATCACACTCTGGGGGGGGGGGTGGGAAGCTCAGAGTATTAGTGAAAAAAGGTTTGGTTAAGGGCTTGGGATCTGGATGGACAGGTCAGGATTGGGGTCCTGCTTCCATCATTTGCTCTGAGACTGCAGGAAAATCACCAAAACCAGTCAGAACGCTTAGTAAAAGCCACAGAGATGGACCCAATGATCTTAAAAAATAAAAGAAAAAAGGAATCCAATGCAATAGAATGGGCAGGGATTCAAAAGGGGCAGACTTGAAAAAGGAGCAGAGATTAAGGTCACTTTCAAGGCCCGGAGCAGCAGAAGGCACAAAATCACCCCTTGGCCCGGAAATACTTAGTCAGGACACTGATGCCATTGCAGCCAGCTATCACAGCAGAGTTCTCACTCTCTAGCACTCTGGGTCCAGGGCCCAAGTCTCAGGTCACGTGCCCACACCCATTACCAGAAAACTGGAAGCAGGAGGATTTGCCCTTGGACCTCAGTGATAGGAGGTTCCTTCCTCCAAGTTAACATATAAAGGCAAGTCCTGCACACAGGCCAGGGGGCGCTTTGGAGACTGGACTGCCCCAAACTCAACATTGTGGACCTGCCCTAATGTCTGAGAGCTTTTGTAAAATACACACATTAATAATGTCCACCTCACAGGATTGTTATGAGGATTTTTTTAAAAAACAGGTGAAGTGCTTGCTTAATCCAGATACCCAGTAAATGCTGAGTAGATGTTAGTTTACTATTATTGCTGTTGCTATTGTTTATTATTACTATTATAATCCACATTCTCTCTTTTAAAGTAAAACATGGATAGTTTTCACTATAAAGTAATATATGCCATAGATAGAAAGGTTAAAAAATACTGAAAAGTTGAAAGAAGAAAATGAAATTACCCACCACCCACAGAAAACCACTGTCCACAACTTGGTGTTTCCTGCCGCCCTGTTTTCTGTGTATTGGTTTGGGTTCTTTCTTCCCTTTTTTCCTATCGAACAGCTGTAATCACCCTGTGGGTATAGCTGTGTATCCTGCTTTATAGCCTCTGCATTTGACTCTTTGCAATCATCATTCTTAGGAGCTGTGAAATATCCTGCGGCGTGGATAGGCTCATTCCCCAAGTATTGTTTCCAGTTTTTAGAGGGGAAGGGGGACATGCACTTACAAATTATGAGTGGGTTTTTTTTTTTTTTTTCAGAGACTGTTTCTGATTCTGGAATGTTTCTTTGGAGTATCCACTGATACTTAATTGACATCAATTAAGCAATTTGTCCCAAGAAACTTTTAAGAGATCATTTTCTAAAATTCCCACAAATCTGATGCTCGGCAGGGGACACAACCCTAGAGGACCTGTACCACCTCACTGAATTTTGACAGGGCATTTTCACTGCCACCAAGAGTATGAGCTCCACAGCCCCACAGTCACCTGGAAAGGGGTTGGCCTGCCCACTGCTTTCTCACGTTCCCAATATGCTCAGCCGCTGATTAGACTGGGGTGGTTCATCCTGCCTGTGAAATTACCTGCCATTAGCACAGTGGGAAGCGCCGCCACTCTGCCTTTTGGCAGCTCGGGACTCAGGGCGATTTTCTTACATCTTCTGGAAAAAGAGAATCCGAGATAAGCTCAATTAGACCGTGTTTATTCTCTTTTCCTGGAGACTTTCCTATTCTTCTCATCTTCACCTTACATTCCCCACCTACACACACACCCTAACTCTGCCCAGCCCCCACCAGCCTCCAGGCACCTGTGGGTCCCAGGCTGGGTTCCAGGAAGAGGCTCTCATCTAAGGAGGGCAAGGGGATCACACGGACGACCCAGTTCTCCAGCCGGGGGTGACTAAAATGCCAGAGACGCTGATTGTTTGAACTTCCTGGGCAGGGCCCGGCATCTGCCGGTAGTGGGGCTTTGGAAGCAACAATAATTAATATTTTGCCGAGTGTGATTCTGATCGTCCGGCCAAGGAGAGGGTCCCACCCAGAGCTGAGAGCCCCGTGGGAACTGCCCCAGCTGCATTCCTGGGCAGTGATTGTGCAAATGGGCACCATCGCCCCACCTGGGAGGGCACCGAGGGTGCGCGGCGGGCAGAGGATGCGCCCCAACCTACCCTGGCTCTGCCCTGGCCACCAGTGTGGGAGTGAAGTGACTAGAAAGGGTGACTGAGGAGGCCAAAGGGAAACGAAATCGTCCTTTCCCCTCCCAGCTACACCTCCTGCCCTTCTGAAATACCATTAGAACCTAGAAGTAGCAGGGGGCTCAGAGGTCTCCTTTCCCAGCTTCCTCCTGTCACGTGGCTGGGAGCTGAGGCCCAAGCAGAAGTGAAGTGCTTGCTCTACTGGAATTCTCTATGAGAAATGGCTGAATGAGAGGTGGCGGGAGATTTCAGAAGCACTCTCTGTGACGTTGTTTATTGCATGCGACTTCAGTGACTCAGAAAGGCTCTCAGGCCCCTAAACTCTCCTCCTACTCCCTCCCCAGCACCTGAAATGCCACATCACTGCTTCTACTTTCAGACTTTGATGCTATTTAAAAGTTAAGCTTCCCCTAGTGGGGATCGCTTCTCATGTTAGTAAGTGGTACTTTCTATTCCCTTTCTGAGAGCAGGTGATGGAGGGAGGCTAGGAGGGCATAAAACCTCACCATAGCAGAAGTCCTCAGATCACTTTCCAAATGTGGTGTGTTTTCAGTTTTTAATTCACTCGAGATGGGGCAATTTCTGGTCACCTTGGTGACCATGCCGTGACATGGGAGAACACTTAACTGTCACTTCCACTCATCAGATGAGGAAATGGAGGTTCTAAGAGGTTCAGTAACTTGCCCAAGGACATGCAGTTAGTAAGTACCCAGGCAGGGTTGAAATCTTGACACTCAGCTGCTCCCCAAAGCCAGGATAAGGGTGTGATGTTAGTGTTTTTGTTGACTGGTTTATAGAAAAGTGTGAAACAAGTCATAGGGCTCAAGATTTGAGAGGGCTTGGAGTAATACAATGCAGAATGCCTGTCTTCTCTCATTTGAGCCTTATGACAGCCCCAGGCAAGCATCATCCCATTTTCCAGAGGAAAAAACTGAGGCTCAGAGATTTACTTTTAATAGATTAATTCAGCTGTAAGTACCTCCAGGGAAATGAACTGGGTCACATCCCCCTTTTTAGGTCTGAGCTTTATCAGTGAATGTTTGTTGAGTGTTTGCAGAAGGAATCCTAACACAGCCTATACATTTTACAGGTGAGAAAACAGATCTGCAGCATAAAGGAGTATGCCTGAGTCACATAGTGAGTGGCAGAGCCTGGATCTCAGAGCTTTCGATCCTCGCTCCAGTGTCCTTTCTACTTCGTTCATCCATTCATTCATTCAACTGTGAGAACTGAGCCGACGCACCTCCAGGTACTGTGCTGGGCCCTGACGATACAAACAAACAGGACGAGGAACAGTACGAGGAGGGTTGTGTACTTGCTTTGAGTCCTAAAACCTAAGGGAAGGGTGGAGTGCCAAAAAGATAATATTTTAATGTTTTTTAAAAATCACATGCTAAACTATGGCCCATAGGCCTGCAGTCTGTTTTTGTGAATCAAGTTTTGTTAAGATTAAATCTTAGCCTCTGTTTTGAGGAGCCCACAGTTTGATCAGAGGAGAGAAGCTCACATGGAGTATTTATTTAATGCTCTGTGAGTGTCCTCGGGAAGCCAGCCAGGGGGTGTAGGGGAGAGCCGGGCAGGGAAGGAAATGTGCAGAGGTGCAGCTGTATGAGAGCTGGGGTTATGGAGGGAAACGACAGCAGGGTTCTCCGGTGCAGGAGAGACAGGTTGAGGAGGCAGGAAAGGAGTGGTGGGTGAGCAGGTCTCAGAGATTAGGGAGAGGAGACAGCAATGCAGGGTGCACTGGGCTGAGAAGGGTCCTCAAAGGATCCGGGGCTGGCGAACTACCCTCAGGCTGACACGAGAGCAGGAGAATAAGACCCAAACCAGAGCGGGCAGCATGCCTGGGTGCTAAGTCGCTTCAGTGGTGTCTGACTCTGTTGCGACCCCATGGACTGCAGCCTGCCAGGCTCCTCTGCCCATGAGATTCTCCAGGCAAGAGTACTGGAGTGGGGTGCCACACTCTGTACCAGAGGACCTTCCCAACCCAGGGATCGAACCCATGTCTCTCATGTCTAACCTGTGTTGGCAGGCAGATTCTTTACTACTAGCACCTCCTGGGGAACACAGAGGGGCCAGATCTTCCCTCAGAAATATGTTTACAACACAATGAATGTGTTTGTCCAGTTGTCCCTGGATATGTATAGGGTATCTGCCCCCCTCTATTCTGTGTCCCCTACCCTGGGACTCTCTCGAGGGCAGAAGATGCCCACAAGCTGCTGCTGCCTCAGGAGAGCTGCTCAGAGGCAAGGAACACCTTGGAAGAAAGGGAACTTCTGAGGAATTCTCGTTTGCTGAGAATATTATAAATGCACGCCTAAAGACATTCCATGTGGGAACCTCCCTGAGGGTCCACGGGTTAAGACTTCATTTTCCAGTGCAGAGGGTGTGGGTTCCATCCCTCATCTGGGAGCTGAGATCCCACACGCTTTGCAGCCAAAAAAACCAAAACAGAAGACAGAAGCAATATGGTGACAGATTCAATAAAGACTTTTAAAATGGTGCACATCCTAAAAGATATTCCATGTGAATCACTCAGAAGAGAGTCTGGCATAAAATAAATACTCAAAAAAGTGATGGCTACTACTTTATGTTTAAGAGTATTTTAAATAGTTTTTAAAGCCACAATTTGTAAGACCCATGTTTGAAGGACATTGTCCTTCATATGCTTGTCCTTTTGTATATGTTTACATTGGTTGTTGATGATTGCAAGATATATCTGCTAAATCAGACTGTCAGCTAATAGTTGAGGGGGCAGAGTTGTTTGGGAAGGAGTAGAATCCTGGGGAAGATTTAATCAAAGATGACTTCCTGGTGGAGGTGCTGGGCGAAGAGTTTTAAAGGAATTGATGAGAGGATGGATGGAAGCATGCTAAATGACATGGCATCTGAAAGATGGAACAATTTGCCTACCTTCTCTGAGACTTAATTGTTATCATATACATTAAGTGGCTGGCATGTAACAGGAACCCAGTTACTGGTAGATGATGAAGAAGGAGGGATGCAGGGGGTAAGAGAGAAAGAGGGAAAGGGGCCAAGAAGCAGGACACCTTGGTTCCAGACATAGGTGTGCCTCTGATTAGCAATGTAAGACTTTGGAAACATCACTACCTTCTTAATACCTCAGATTTCTTTTCTTCAAAATGGATTGTTCAGGTTAAGATGTCCACCTCTGGAAGTCTCTGATTATAATAAACACAAAATTATAACAGCTATTGTTTATTACTGCCTACCATATACCAATCACTTTTTAAAACGATAAACATAACATCTTATTTGATTTTCACAACAAAGCTGTTCAGTTCAGTTCAGTTGCTCGGTCGTGTCCAACTCTTTGTGACCCCATGGACTGCAGCACAGCAGGCCTCCCTGTCCATCACCAACTCCTGGAGTTTACACAAACTCACGTCTATTGAGTTGGTGATGCCATCCAACCATCTCATCCTCAGTTGTCCCCTTCTCCTCCTGCCTTCAATCTTTCCCAGCATCAGGGTCTTTTCAAATGAGTCAGTTCTGTGCATCAGGTGGCCAAAGTATTGGAGTTTCAGTTTCAGCATCAGTCCTTTCAATGAATATTCAGGACTGATCTCCTTTAGAATGGACTGGTTGGATCTCCTTGCAGTCCAAGGACAAAGCTGTTAGTGGTAACAAGTAACAAAGCTTAGTGGACTCCATTATTATTCCCATTATTCTGTTAAGGAAATGGAGGCTCAGAGAAGTTAAATAACCTGTACCAATGGTAGCTTTAGTAATAGGGTCTCTGACTCCAGGAAGGCAGAGAGATGCTTCCTCCTGGGAGCCATGCCCTCTACAGAGAAACTTTTCCGCACAGGGCCGGGATTGGTGCTGGCTGGCTCACTGGAGATGACAATGCTACAGGAAGGAGCCTGCTGTCCTAACGGGTTTCACCGCCCGGTTTCTGTGGCAGCCCCAGCCCATACCTTGAACACCCCCCTGCCCACCCACACCCCCACCTCAGCACAGTGACTTTCCCCCAAAGCTGTGTCACTCCCAACAGATGACAGTCAGGAAAAAGCTCCGTGGTTGAATCACAGTGACCACTTCCTGTTTCATCCAGGGTCCTCTGTGCTCCAGAGCCCTCACTCTGCCATGCCCTGTGTAGTAATGAGAGCCATGGTATGTTGACCGCCCCCCGCCTCCCCGCTGCTAGGGAGACTTAGTCACCCTTCCTGTGCCCTTAGCCTATCAGGCTGAGGGGCGCAAGCTCTCAGCTTCAGCCCTGTTCCACACCTCTGCCATGGAGAGCCCAGTGGGACCCTGGTTGTCCTGGGGCTGGGTAAGGAGGCAAACCAGGACCCCATCCCTCCAGACGGGTGATGTAAGACTGACGGGGACAGGTGGGTGGATGTTCAAGCCTCAGCCATGAAGTAAGGAGTAGTCACTGACCCTGTGGGCACCTCGTGGGCACCCACTCAAGGCATACTGCTGTCTCTAAGCACAGGGTTCAGGACTCTGTGTGGAAAGACAAACACAGATGGGGTTGTGTGTCTCGGGGGAAACCCCAGTCCTCTCCCAGTTGCTCAGAACAGGCTTCCTGGAGGTTGACAAACTGCAAGGAAGGTTGAGCGTGAGGCGGAAGAAGTCATCAGATATTTGAGAGGCTGTCTGGTGGGGGACACTTCCTCTGGGTAAAGGAATCCAGGAACATTGTTTAAGATCCTTTGAAGTCTTAAGCCTCTAAAGGTATTTCTTGCCCACCCTCCCCACAAAGGTAATCAAAATTAAGCATCCAATTCCTAAAAACAAGTATAAACAAGTCCAATAAAGTTCTGAGTTTTCTCATGAACCACTTTAGTGGTTTTTTCCTTTTTTCCTTCTCTTTTTAAAAATAGTTATCACATATCAGTGTCCCTTGAAATTGTTTTTATGCTTTCAGATGCCTCCACTTTGCTGTTCCAACAGCCCTGATGGTCAGCCTGTTGGATAATCCTGCCCTGGGGACAGTGGATGGGTGTCACTGGGCCACGTGTGCTGTCAAGTAGAGGGAAGAGCTTTCTCACCGTGTGTGTTATATGACCACTGAGTGGGCCGCCCAGGAAAGGAGTGCCTGGTCCTTGGTGTGTTCCCACCCACACGAGGTCAGAAGTCCCCATGACGAGGATGGGTTGTGTGGGAGACAGAGTCTGGAAAGGGTACTCTAAGGTCCCTCCCAGTCCAGTGATGCTAGGGTGGGAATTCCAAGCACCTTGGAAAGAGAGCATTCATGAGACTTGTCCAGGCTAGTGGTCAGCCCAGATGTGGGTTGGTCTCTGGGGTCCTACTGGGGTCTTTGAGGAGAAGAATTTCTCTTCCCACAAGGAAGGCAAGCTTACACTTGCCTTGGAAGTTTTGCGACCAACCCTGCAGGAGCATCTGGAAAACCAACCACTGCCACAGATGGCGCTAGTGGTGGGTGTGCCAGGACCAAATGGGCAGGGCTATGGGGCATCTGGGCCACCAATCCAAGCTCTCTGTATTTAATGCTTTTTAGGCAAATGCTGCCCCGAGTCCTTCTGATTCATAAGAGCTCCTTGAAAGTCACAGCTGCTTTATTGGGTCCTTGTATGCCTGGCACCAAGGCTTCCCTGGTGGCTCAGATGGTAAAGAATCTGCCTGCAATGGGGGAGGCCTGCCTTCGAGCTCTGGGTCAGGAAAGTCCCCTGGAGAAGGGCAACCCCCTCCAGTATTCTTGCCTGGAGAATCCCATGGACAGAGGAGTCTGGCAGGCTGCAGCCCATAGGGTGGCAAAGAGTTGGACACAACTGAACAACTTTCGCTGCACTGCATGCCTGGTACCAGCTTCCAGTTAAATTAATTGAATGACTAGAGTCAGGAGAAATGGGATGGCATATTTCTTCTGGCTGTACATAAATGCACATTCTACAGACAATACATAAAATGCCTTCTGATTGTTTAGTGACTTTGCAAAAGATACACAGAAAACTTGTCATGGCATTTGCCCCTGGAAGGGGAGTCCATGGGATGAGGTTTGGGGATGGGAGGGAGACTCTTGGTCACTTAATATTATTTTTATCATGTGCAATTATTAGTAACATAAACTAACAAAAAAAAACGCTGGCTTAAAAATTTTCCAAAGTGCTTTCAGCAGCCACAGCAGGTGGTTTAAGAGGTGGAAAGAGGTACTAGATGTTGTGGGTGTGAGACCCTCCCTAGAAGGGGCTCTTGACCTTTTACTCAACTTGATTGACTTTCAATTTATAATTTTAACAACACTGAAATGTTTTTTGTCCAGGATAGAGCTCATTAAACACACTGGGTTAAAAGTGGGTTTGTGGTGAGGGCAGCCCACAGAACAAGGGCACCTCAGTCAACAGCCACCAAAATGACCAGGAGTTACTGGCAAAAGATTACATTGTAGTAAAAAAAAAACTGGGGGCCACATCCCATGGCATGTGGGACCTTAGTTCCCCAACCAGTAATGGAACCTACCCGCTGCAGTGGAAGCACTGAGTCTCAACCGCTGAACCGCCAGGTAGGTCCCTGTAGTCTCTGTTTAAAGTGAGTCATAATACTTCCTTGTTAAAATCAGTTATTCCAGACAAGCTGTGCCTTGAGAGTAAACTAGTGAACCCAGTTAAATTCTAAATTCTCAGAAGGCTTTCTTAAAGTCTACAGAGTTTATTTCACTGCACCAAGAAGTTTTCACTGACACCGTCCATGAAAAAGAGGGGCTTCCACCTCAAGGACCAATGCTGGCCACAGAGCCCTTCCTTGATCTCCAGCTTACTTCAAGGTGAAAATCTGCATTTCCTTCTATCATCTGTGTAAATAAGCACTGGACACTTTGACCTTGGAGAATTGCTCAAACTCTCTGGGATGTAGTTGTATGACATCCCAATTAGAAATTAAAATTCCTACACTACATTCTGTGTTCTGATTGTGATGCTATCAGCATGAAGCTATACTTTTTTAAAATGCATAGAACGGTGTACTAGCAGAATCTACTGTACAACAATTTTAAAACAAACAAGAAAACTTAATCCTATGATTTAAGTAAGACCCTCCCTATCTGGCATTCTTTTTACCTGTTTATTCCTGGCAAGGTCTAGTTGTTATTTGTCAAATGAATGAATATTGAAAAGAGCAGAATATTGATGGCAAGCAGGCACTCAATAGTTGTCTGTTCCCGTCACCTTCCCTGTAGCCATTTCAAATAACAGGACACAGTGCAGGTCTCCAGAAAATACTAATGCCTGAATGTTTCTCAGCCACTTGGGCAACATTTGACCCAAGAGGAGAGGAGAGGCAGCTGCTGCCACAGAGAGTGACCTGGGTGGTTCCCTGTAGCCATGGGTACAGTCTCTATCAACAAAGTGACTTCTTCCTGCCAAGCACGTGGCAGAATAGAATAGAATTCAAAATAGAATCAGTTAGGCACATCCTTTTCCTTGAGCTACTTACATGATGGAAACTGAGTATTTATCTCAATGCCCTGGGTTAACACATGCTGGGGAGTTGCCCAGTTAAGAACTTCACTTACTTTACATGGTTTCAACCTCACAGCATCTTCCGAGTGAGGACGTGAGAGCTCAGACAAAAAGATAATATCCAAAGTTGCGGAGCTACTACAGGGTCCAGCCTGAGTTCCAACTGAGGCTTGTCTGATTCTTAATTCAGGCTCTTACCCACATGCTATACTGCCTCCAGCAGTTCCAGACAGCCTTTGGAAGGTGAGCATTCTATGTCCCTACAGAACTGAAACAAGCCTAAGGTAGGCGTGGGGTGAGTTCCTTGATACGTGGGCCCCTCTTCCTTTGGATTTCAAAGGCTCACTTCAGTGAAGTTCTGTTAAAGTCAAAAGGTGACATCCTTCCATGGACAGTTTGCCAAGTCTGTGCCCAGCTCTGGCACCTCAAGGCTTGTTGTTAAGGCAACTCTGGATCACTCTGTGGTTCTATAGTTATCCCCTCTTTTTCTTTCTTGTTCTTCTGCCTTTTCGAAACAATACTTGAGAGACGGCAGCTCTACGTGGCCCACTTGTTACTGATTGAAGGAGATGCTGACCTGAAATAAAAACAGTTCCCAGGAACTTCAAGGCCCCAAATAGAAAGAGCTATATTCTCTAAACACTTTGATTGCAGAAGCTGATTCACAACTGTACCCAGAGCCTTACAGTGCCAGGAACAAGGTGGTACTCAGCAAATGTTGAAGGAACTAATAATGAAAAGTGACGGTGAAAGTTGCTCAGCCGTGTTCAACTCTTTGCAACCCCATGTATTGTATAGTCCATGGAACTCTCTAGGCCAGAACACTGGAGTGGAAGCCTTTCCCTTCTCCATGGGATCTTCCAAACCCAGGGATTGAACTAGGTCTCTCACATTGCAGGCAGATTCTTTACCAGGTGAGCCACAAAGGAAGCCCAATTATGAAAAGAATTCCCTAAAGAAGTCAGCTAGAAAACTGGGATAGAGAGAGGGCTAAGATTTGTGGTGAAGATTGGAATAAAAGTACAGGAGCGTATGTGCATGTACCCCAGAGCAGCGGTCCAGCAACCCCTGTGATGAGGGGGGACACTGCTGTCTCTGTCCACTTCTCCTCCGCATCTTGTGAACTAGCGCTGTCAGTGTAGACGCTTCTGGCCCACCCAGGCTTCTGACCAGAGGAATGAATCAACCTCTCTCTCTCTCGGTAACGTACACATAGTATAAAACAACATACAACATCTTCCAATCTGTCCCTTTAGCCTTGACTTGTCCCATTTTTACCTACTCTCTTGGGTTTTGGGCTTCCCTGGTAGCTCAGCCTGTAAAGAATCCACCTGCAATGCAGGAGACCCCAGTTCAATTCCTGGGTTGGGAAGTTCCCCTGGAGAAGGTATAGGCTACCCACTCCACCATTCTTGGGCTTCCCTGGTGGCCCAGATGGGAAAGAATCTGCCTGCAATGTGGGAGACTTGGGTTCAATCCCTGGGTTTGGAAGATCCTTAGAGAAGGGCATGGCAACCCGCTCCAGTATTCTTGCCTGGAGAATCCCCACGGACTGAGGAGCCTGGAGGGTTACAGTCGATGGGGTCACAAAGAGTCGGACATGACTGAGCAACTAAGCACACACACACACATCTTGGGTTTTAGCTATAAATACAAAGACACTGGGCTTCAAACTCTTCATTAAGTCTTACTGTGGTATAATACAGTATTGGTACCAATAAATGCTCACTGGGTAATTGATCTTGCTCTGCTTTATTTTTTTTGCTATACTTCAGTCTTGTAGTTTGAGAGCAACTTTGGCTTTTTGACACACCCAATAGTTATATGCAAAATGCTGGTCTGGATGAAGCATAAGCTGGAATCAAGATTGCTGGGAGGTTATCTCAATAACCTCAGATATGCAGACAACACCACCTTTATGGCAGAAAGCTAAAAAGAACTAAAGAGCCGCTTGATGAAAGTGAAAGAGAAGAGTGAAAAAGTTGGCTTAAAACTCAACATTCAAAAAACTAAGATCACGGCATCTGGTTGCATCACTTCATGGCAAATAGATGGGGAAACAATAGAAACAGGAACAGGCTTTATTTTCTTGGGCTCCAAAATCACTGCAGATGGTGACTGCAGCCATGAAACTAAAAGATGCTTGCTCCTTGGAAGAAAAGCTATGACTAACCTAGACAGCATATTAAAAAGCAGAGACATTACTTTGCCAACAAAGGTCCACCTAGTCAAAGCTATGGTTTTTCCAGTGATCACGTATGGATATGAGAGTTGGACCATAAAGAAAGCTGAGCACTGAAGAATTGATGCTTTTGAACTGTGGTGTTGGAGAAGACTCTTGAGAGTCCCTTGGACTGCAAGGAGATCCAACTAGTCCATCCTAAAGGAAATCAGTCCTGAACATTCATTGGAAGGACTGATACTGAAGCTGAAGCACCAATACTTTGGCCACCTGATGTGAAGAACTGACTCCTTAGAAAAGACCCTGATGCTTGGCAAAATTGAAGGCAAGAGAAGGAGATGACAGAGGATGAGATGGTTGGATGGCATCACCGACTTGATGAACAGGAGTTTGAGTAAGCTCCGGGGTTGGTGATGGACAGGGAAGCCTGGTGTACTGCAGTCCATGGGTCTCAAAGAGTTGGACACAACTGAGTTACAGAACTAAACTGAATAATATAAGTACTTCTTGTCTGCCCTCTAGTGGGAATGGTGAAGAAGTGAAACTCAGAACATCTTTCCTGCTAGAAAAGTCCTTTTCCCTAACTCACTGGACTTCACATTACTCAAATTGTAATCAATCCTACACACCACCAGTTGTGTAAAAGAGATAAACAACAAGGACTTAGATAAGCACAGGGAACTATATTCAATATTTTGTATGACCTATAATGGAAAAGAATCTGAAAAAAATATATGTATATATTTATAACTGACTGATCCCTGGGTCAGGAAGATCCTCTAAGACTAGGAGATGGCAATCTGCTCCATGTTCTTGTCTGGAAATTTTCATGGACAGAGGAGTCTGGCAGGCTATAGTTCTGACTGAGAAACCAAGCACGTAACTGAATCACTTTGCTGTATGTCTGAAACTAACTCAATACTGTAAATCACCAATACTTTAGTAAAAAAAAAAAAAATACTGGGATGAATGATTCCGACTGGCCAAAGTCCTGCATCTTGATGACATCAGGAGTAATCAAATTAAAGATGAGCTCATGGACTGACATACTCCAATCAGAGTGGACCCCAGAATGTTTTCTGGAAATGCTAGGATAAAGATGCTCACTATCTTTCACTGAACTTCAGCATAGAAAGATGCTACTCCAGGAGCTGATGACATCATCTTTCAAGCCTAAAAAGGGAACTGCCAAGAATGGAGACAACGTCAAGGCAATACAGCTGAGAAATGTAAAAAGAAAACTAAATTTTGGAAACGTGGTTTGGGCCCTGAGTCAAGTCATATCTGAAGCTGATGTCTTTGAATTGCTTGATTTACAGGAGCCAATAAATACTTTTCCATGCTTAAGCTAAAAAAGAAAAACAAAATTATGATCTATCCAAAGATAGTAGTTTATCCTCATGTTATATATGAATTTGATACATAGAATGGTGCTTCTCAAACCAAATGTGGTGAAGGGCCAGTTTTTATATTTTCTTGATATGTTGAGAATCATTCCATTTGTAAAATTCAATAAAAATGAATTACTGAATAAATTACATTAAAAACCAAAGACATACAAAATAACAACCTAATTGTTATTATTGGTTTCAACAGACAATATTACATTTCAATAAACATAATCAGAACAAATAGAGGGAAAAAGTAAAATAATTGCAAAATCTGTATGTGTTGTTCATTGAATGTACATGTTATAAGTGATGAATAGAGAGAACTACTTTTATACTAATAATTTTTTTGTCATTCTTCAGTCACAACTAAACAAAAATTGTAAGTAAAATATAATGTTATTTATAAAATTATAAGTAAAATATAAATGAATACTATTCATATCAATATTGTTTTTAGTGGACCAATATGCTTATAAGGGCTTGTTAAGTCTAGCTAAAGCAGGCAGAATGGAATATAATGCTACTCACAAGGTATAATGACTGTTGAAACTGTTTTTATATTTGGTTTTAATGAAAGCTCTAGTGGAGAAACCAGTATTACAGAGGTTTGTTAACAGGAATAGAAGAAGAAATTTTAAAGCCATTCCAGGAAGCTCAAGATTTTCATCTTTCACTTTTATCCAAAATAAAGCAAGTGATTCTGATGTTCAAAATCCGCAATCCATTGGCATTTCTACCAATTTATTCTTTACGTTTATAAAGTTGAAAAGTTACCTTTCAAGGAAAGCAATGGTTTCTGGACCTGTAAATTTCCCATGCATGATCTTCTTTTGGTGGATATAAAATGTAAACAGTTCTGTCAAATCTGTAAGGCATTTGGCCATAACACTTCCCAGATGTGCAATATCAAGATCATCACCTACTCTACTGATAATTTGTTAAATTAAGGAGCATGTTATATACCCTATGGAAACCCGCTTTTTTCAAGATTCTTGCTTTCATTTTTGCTCTTCGATCCTATCTGCCATTTTAATCATATCGCAGTCTTTCCTTGCTTAGAAGTAGCAAGATCATAAAAAATGCTCAAAATATCACAAATAAAAAGTCTGTCATCCAAACCACATTTTTAAAAGGCGGAGACCTTATGAAAGTGTTTTTCACTTTCTAGGAACACTGAAAATTTGTTTCACATTTAGACATTGCTAATAGAACATTCCACTTTAGTCACCGCTTCAGTCAGCGTGGAATCTCATGCCTCCTACCATATGCAACAATAGGTGTTTCCATGTTATCACACAATAAAGAGAAAATTCTCAAAACTAATACAGTGGTTTTTGCATAATTCACAATTGTTTACTGAGTAACTTAACACTGTTTAGTTCAGCTAAAATTTTTTCAGTGCAAAGCTATCTTGATGAAGGAAGCTGTATGTTGATTTATACACTCATATAAGCTCTTTAATTTGGGTAATGACTTCAGAATGTTTTTCTGTCAACGCAGCTGCACCATTAGAACATATTCCTATACTAAATTTAAACCACATTCCTTAAGAGTGTAATCCTTCATGGTTTTATGCGGTTCAGATTTAGTCGTGTTTGTCATCAATGAAGCTGAAAAAAGTTCTTCCTCGTATCTCTGCTGTGTTCAAATTGCAATTGCATTGTGCTAAGTTGCTTCGGTTGTGTCTGACTCTTTGTGACCTATGGACTGTAGCCCACCAGGCTCCTCTGTCTATGGGATTCTCCAGGCAAGATTACTGGAGTGGATTGCCATGCCTTCCTCCAGGAGATCTTCACCTAGGGATTAAACCCCAGTCTTCTGCATTGGCAGGCATATTCTTTACCACTAGCGCCACCTGGGAAGCCCCAAATTGCATATACATATTTCAAATTAATTGTCACGTTAGCAGTATGTGTGCATTCAACAATTTGAAATGAAGAAAAAACAAAAATACCTGCTACCTGTATTTTTGTGTGTGAGTTAATCTGTCACCGTCTTGAGCTAGTTGCTGAATTTGTCCAACTATGAAAAATGATATTTGATCTACCTACTTAGACATGATTCATAATTTCCAAGATTCTTGAGAGTTTTGCACTATTTTTTAAATCTTAGCATCCCTACTTTATTAGGCACAAGGGACAACGCTTATAGGGGAAATTTTGAACCTCCATGTCTATCAATTTTTTAAAATTCAATAATCTTTCAGAGAGCTCTTTAAGTTTTGAACTTATTCTTCTATCTTCTTTGTAAATGCCACCTAAATTTGATGTTTATTTATTATACAATTTTTACAGGCTACACTTCACTTATATTATTACAACACACTGGCTACATTCCCCATGTTGTACAATATATCTTGTAGCCTATTTTACACCCTGTACCTTCTACTACCCCACCTTTATATTGCCCTTTCCTCATTTCCTCAACAGTAAATACTAGTTTGTTCTCTTTATCTGTGAGTCTGTTTCTTTTTTGTTACATTCACTAGTTTGTTGTATTTTTTTAGATCTCACACATAAGTTATACACTGTCTTTGTCTGTCTAACGTTTCACTTAGCATGTTGTGTGTGTCCTGTGTATGTTTAGTTGTTAAATCCTGACTCTTTGATACGCTATGGACCATAGCCTGCCAGGCTCCTCTGTCCATGGGATTTCCCAGGCAAGCACACTAGAGTGGTTTGCAGTTTCCTTCTCCAGGGGGTCTTCCCAAACAAACCTACATCTTCTGTCTAGGCAGGCAATAACGTCCTCTAAGTCCACCCGCATTGCTGCATGTGGCAAAGTTTCATTCTTTTTTATGGCTGAGTAGTATTCCATTGTGTATGTGTGTGTGCCACATACACATATATAGAGAGACACACCACATCTTTAGCTGTTCGTTTATTGTTGGACACTTAGGTTGCTTAGAATGATGCTATGAACATTGTAGTGCCATGTATTTTTGATTTGGTGTTTTTGGCGGGATTTTTTTTTTTTTTACATACATCTATACAACCAGGAGTAGAGTTTCTGGGTCATACAGTAGTTCCAATTTTAGTATTTTGAGAAACCTTCATACTTTTTTCCACAGTGGCTGCACCAATTTACATTCCCACCAAACAGTGTTGGAGGGTTCTCTTTTCTCTGCGTCCTTGCCAACATTTGTTCTTTGTGTTCTTTTTGATGATAGCCATTCTGACATGTGTGATGTGGTTTTTGATTTGCATTTCCCTGATGATTTAATGATGTTGAGCATCTTGTCATGTACTTGTTGGCCACCTGCATTTCTTCTTTGGAAAAATGTCTATTCAGTCCTTCTGCTCAGTTTTTAATCAAGTTGTTTGTATCTTGATATTGCATTGCAAGAGCTATTTACATGTGTTGGATAATAATTCCTTATTAGTCATACCATTTGCAAATATTTTCTCCCATTCAGTATGCTTTTTGTTTTGTTGATGTTTCCTTTGCTGTGCAAAAACTTTTAAGTTTATTTAGGTCCGATTTATTTTTGCTTTTATTTCCTTTACTTTATGAGACAGATAAAAAAAGGAAAAAAGAACTTTCCCTCAAATCTACTTCCCAATCTTCCCACTCAATCTGTAACCCCAGGCAACTACTAATCTATTTTATATGTCTATGAATTTGTCTGTTTTGGACATTTCATATAAATGGAATCATACAATATGTGCTTTTTTGTGACTAGATTCTTTCACTTAGCTTACATTTGAAAGATTCATCCATTTTTCCCCCTTGGCTGCATTGCATACGTTCTCCGACCAGGGCTTGAACCCAGGTCACAGCAGTGAAAGCCCAGAATCCTAACCACTAGGCCACCAGGGAACTTCTTTGGTATTCTTACGTGTATGTGTCAGTACAATCTTCAGTGTGTATCAGTATTACTTTTTATTGCTGAATCATACTTTATTGTATGCATTGAGCACATTTTACTCACCTATCGGTTGATGGACATTTAAGTTATTTCTACCTTTCAGCTGTTAAGAATAATGTTGCTATGGACATTCATATACACATTTTTGTGCGGAAGTTTTCATTTCTCTTGCATATACACCTAGAAATGAAACTGTGAGTCATATGGTAATTCTATATCTAACTTTTTGAGGAACAAAGCGGCTGCACCTTTGACATTCCCAGCAGCAGTAAGACGGTTCCAATTTCTCCATATCTAAGCTAACACCTGTCATTGTCTGTCTTTTTTATTCTAGCTATCCTAGTGCATATGAAGTGGTAGCTGACTGTGGCTAATGATGGTGAGCATCTTTTCATAAGTTTCTTGGCCTTTTGGCTAAGATCATAGGGTGGCTCAGACGTCTGTCTACAATGTGGGAGACCTGGGTTTGATCCCTGGGTCGGGAAGTTCCCTGAAGAAGGAAACGGCAACCCACTCTAGTACTCTTGCCTAGAAAATCCCGTGGATGGAGGAGTCTGGTGTCCATGGGGTACCAAAGAGTTGGACATGACTGAGCGACTTCACTTTTTCATAAGTTTACTGACCACTTGGGAAAACTTGTATTCAAATCTTTTACCCATTTTTAAACCAAATTATCTTTTTATTGTTATTGTAAGAGTTCTTATATATTTCAAAAACAAGTCCCTTTTCAAATATATCGATAAAATTCACAAATATTTTGTTTTATTTCTTTATTTTTTTATTTCTCTGTTCTCCTCTCAGATGCACAAAAGTTGTGGGGTTTTTTTTTTCCCAGCTGTGCTGAGTCTTTGTGGCTTGGGGGAAGTCGCTACTCTTCCTTGCACAATGAGGGCTTCTCATTGTGGTGGCTTCTTTTGTTGAGAAGCGCAGGCTCTAGAGTGTGCAGGTTTCAGAAGCTATGGCTTGCAGGCTCTAAAGTACAGGCTCAATAGTTGTGGCATACGAGCCTAATTGCTCCACGGCACATGGGATCTTGCCAGACCGGAAATCGAACTGGTGTCCTTTGCATTGGCAGACAGACTCTTAACCACTGGACCACCAGGGAAGCCCCAGCACAAAAGTTCTGATAGAGTATAAATTATGTTTCTTTCATCACTTGTGCTTTCAGTGTCATGTTTAAGAAACCACTGCCGAACTTATAGTCACAAAGATTTACTCCTATATTATCATCTATGATTTTCTATTTTTAGCCCTTACATTTAAGGAGTCTATGGTTATAGCTAAGACCACGTTGTTCCTAGGAGTGAAATAGGCAGCCAGTTGTGGCAGAGGTTCGTTTACATACCATATTAGATTAGGTTTAGGTGAACAGAGGTTGATGTCAGTCACCAGGGCAGAAAAATCACAAGCCTTCACCCAATTTACAGACTTTAGCCAGATCCCACACCACAGCCCATAAACTGAATAGAAGGCTGGGTTCTGAGCAAGGTGTATTCCTCCTGCAAATATATCCAGTATATTTATTCCTCCAATCTTACCCTGAAAGTTATCAGAGTAACTGACTCATCGGAGAAAGGGAGCAGTCAGATTTTTGAGTGTTCCTGAACCCAGGCAGGACCCTGGGGCCCCTGCCACATACCAAAGCCTTTCTGTGTCTCCCATTTCTTGTTTGTAGGAAAAAGGCTTCAGCCTCCTACATTTTCCCTGAATTCCAAAGGGCATATTCAAAATTACTAACTAGGGGAGTGAGGGAATGTAGAAAGAAAGGAGGCAAGAAACAATAGAGCAGTGATGGGGAGGGGTCCTGGTTCTTTTTCAAGGTACACACACTACAATTTGATACACATCTCTTGAGTTCTTCTACAGGCACTAAGTCCCCAGGCAGATCAAGAACGGTAACTGAAGGCTGAGCGCAAGCTTGCGGACCCCCGACTGGCTGGAACAAGAGGGCTGATAATTGAGATTCCTGGAATACCACCGTTACTATTCCAGAAGGTCACACACCTCTTGCAGCCCTTCCTCCAAAATTTGCTTATAGAAACTCTTCCCAGAAAACCACTGGGTAGTTTGTGCTTTTTGAACATAAGCTGCCCCATTCTCCTCGCAATAAATCTTTCTCTGCTCCAAACTAAAACTTTTCAGTTTGGCCTCATCACAGAAGTAATACTCAGAGTTGCAAAAACCAGCGACTTCCATCTCTTCTCCTAAGGGCCGGTTTGACTTTCCTGAAAGTGGTATGTTTTCCCTGAAGTGCTCTTTCTCTCTCCCTTGTCCCCTCTAATAAGTCATTTGGTTTCCCTGAAGTGTCCCTGTCCTCTTCGTCTATTAAAAAGGTACATAAAGTCTTCGTCCAGCACCAAGAGGCGTTGACAGGGATGAAGTTAGTCATTTGAAATAGTTCAATGTAGAAATAATCAGCGCTAGAACTGCCCGCCGTAGCGGGACGGGTGGCGAGGACCGACCAACTTGAGTGTTGAGTGGCAGGTAATTTTACAGCGGCCCAGAGATCCGAGTTTTTCTCCTGCGATTGATACAGATCAGATACGCCCAGGGTTGCCACTAGCACCTCCAAGCTTTTAGACTGTTAGGAAAAAAAGGAGGGGAGGAGTTTTAATCTTAACTAAATCTTTGCATTGCAGTCGTCCCATCTGCCTAGATTTATAGCAATTGGCAGAGAAGTAACAGCTCTGGGATATTAATAACTATGACATTATTAAAATTAATTTTCTAGCGTCAAGTCCATTAGAGGCTGTCCTGAGAGTGGGGAGTCCAGAGCCAGCGGAGGGCATTCTAAATTATACAAGAGAGAGAACAATAGAGGACCAGGGATTCTGCCCACAGCGTTTCTACCCCAGGTCGTGCGCTCTACAGCTTCGGGCAGCCGAGCCGCCCGCCCCAGCCGGTATTTCCAAACAGCGCGAGACCACGGGGCCGTCAACTCGCACGGCTACTGGCGCTTGGACACACTCTCTCAGCTTTGGCGCCGAACCTGTCGCCACCTTGTGGACGCAACCATTGGCTGCGCGCTCGGAGGGAATACAGGTCAATCTCACGACCAAGGCTTTTCCGAATGAAGTTTCCGACTCATTCTCAGGGAAAACTAATTTAAAAATTGAGGAGTCACATGAAATTCAGCTAACTACATCGTATAAGTCTCTTTTGCTAAAAAGACAGAGCAGATCTGACTCTGATTCCCCCCACGTTCCAAGGGAAGCTGCGAGGGTGGTTCCGTCCGAGGCGGGGGGCTCCGCCTCCATGGGCGCCGCCATTTTGTTTGGCTCGAGGGGTACGAGCGGCGCTTTGGGGGGAGGGGTCTCTTAGGCGCCTCTCCTAACGCCGCCGCCGAGCTGTTGCTTCACGCCGGGAGCCCTTCTCCCCGGCCAGGGGCGCGGAACCATGTACATAAAGCAGGTGAGGCCCGTGCGCCCCTCCCGCCCCTCAGGGGCTCGTGAGGACCGCCCCTTCTGTCGGGTGTTGCTTCTTGCAGGGTGGCGCGGGGCTGGACGGGGACTGTGGGGGAGGGGTGCAGCTCGGGGCGCCCCTCTGCAGCCCGAGCCTCTCCGCAGGGCGGTTGCTTCAGGGAGGCGGGCTCTAGCGGAGAGAGCTGGAGGGGCTGGCGAAGTGGGCCTTTTGGAGGGAACCGGGCCCTCCCGGGTGGATGAGAGGCAGCTTGGTCCTGCGGGGCTGGCCAGCCCCCTCGCGAGCCTTTTGCGTGGCGTGTGTGAAGAGAGGGTGTCCCTGGCCTGGGGGACGCCTGTGGGGTCCAAGCTGGGTGTCAGCTTAGCCAGGGGCCTCGCTCCTCCCCGAGTTACCGGAGGCGTGAAAGGGTCCCTCCTTCCTGCAGAATGTGTAGCGCCTCCTCATTCCGTTGTTTACTTTCTGTCAAAATGGTCTTCCCGCGCTGGAGGCCACCCCGAAAATGAGCCCATTCACACCCCTTAAGAGAAGTTTCTCGGCTGGGTGTGTTGGACTCTCAGCAGTCCTGTCCTGGACGGGCGGCTCTTTTTTTGGCCAGAGTGTGACTGAAAGGGGCGCCCAGGACCGCTGAGCCCCCCTGCATACTTGATAAGACTTTTATCCTCCCCTCTGATGGTTAGTGTTCCAGCCAGCCTTATACAGTGTATTTGATTTTGAGCGCTCCCTAACAGGTTACTAATTATAGCTTCTCCTAAGCAACACTGGCAGTGGTTGCTGATAATACGGCCAGTTTTTAAAAGATTTTAAAATCATTTTCCAAGATAAATTTTTCTTCTCTGACATGAAAATTTTTCTATTTGGCATTAATGAGAAACCAGAAAGGGAAGGAGGGCAAAAGGAAAATACTAGCTTAGAAGTTAGTTCTTTAGGGGTGTGTTATTTCTTTCTGAAAAAATCTCTCTTCTGTTTGTTAGGTTATTATCCAGGGTTTTCGAAGTTATAGAGATCAAACAATTGTGGACCCGTTCAGTTCAAAACATAATGTTATTGGTAAGTGTTCATGGTTTACTCTTGTCAGTTTTCTGTCTACATAGTCGTTTAAATTTGCCTACATTAGGCTTAAGGAGACAGGAATTGTTTTGAATATTACATAAATTTATATGGTTTTTTTCTGTATGAATACTTTTCTTTTATCTGCACTGATGAAATTGCTTCCTTTTTACGTTTAAAAATACTTGGATAAAACAAAGTATTCATTTTTATTTGATAGCCTTGTGTGTCTGTGTTTTAATAGATTTAAGTTTATAGTGAATGGCACTAAATTTAGCATTTCAGCTATTCTTGGTATGTCATTTCCTACTTAAAAAATGGTCACTGTTGCCTTATTTCAAAGATGACCATTCTTTATTCACAAATTAGGTTGTTCTAAGATATTTTTTTTTCCTATTATAATGTCCAAGGACAGACCATGCAGCTTGGTAGGAAAAGCGTAAACTTTGGATCATGGCAGAATGGGATTCAAATCCCAATTGTGCTCTGTATTCTTCACATTTCCTGATGCTTCAGTTTTCTCACTTGGAAAGTGGAAATAATGATACATGTTGCTTAGGGCTGTTGGGAAGATTAAATGAGAAAGCAATAATGTGAGGATAAGGGGGCTAAAGCTGATTGTCCTTCAATATAATAGTTAATATATAGGTTCTACAGATGATAGTGATATAGACAGCAAGTGTTTTCTGACCATCTGCTGAGTTTTTAAATAATACATTAAATGAGTGCTTCTAGACACCAGAAAGGAGAAGGCAGTGGCACGCCACTCCAGTACTCTCACCTGGAAAATCCCATGGACAAAGGAGCCTGGTAGGCTGCAGTCCATGGGGTCGCTAAGAGTCGGACACGACTGAGTGACTTCACTTTAACTTTTCACTTTCATGCTTTGGAGAAGGAAATGGCAACCCATTCCAGTATTCTTGCTTGGAGAATCTCAGGGACAGGGGCACCTGGTGGGCTGCCATCTATGGGGTCGCACAGAGTCGGACGTGATTGAAGCGACTTAGCAGCAGCAGCAGCAGACACCAGAAAAGTATAGAATCGCTATCAACATAGATTTCAGCTATATAGTGTCCTAGTTGGCTTGGTCTGCCACAACAAAATTTCATACACTAGATGGCTTAAACAACAGGAATTTATTTTTTCACCACTCTGGAGGACCTTTGTTTGAACCTCTCCCTCTTGAAAGAGCAATAGTCCTACCATAAAGGGCTCACTCCTAACCTCATGTAAATTACCTCCCAAAGACCCCCTTATCTCCAAAAAGCTTCACATAGTGGGGTTAGGGCTTTGACATATGAATTAGGGGTCAGGGAGAGTATGTACCATGGAGTCCATAGCTTGAGGTGAGGTAAGATTCATACTGTTGACTTTAAAAAAATGCATGAGTTGGGAACTAAGTTTTATTTGGGGCAAAATGAGGACTGCAGCCCAGGAGATAAGCACCT
Organism: Madoqua kirkii; assembly: GCA_006408675.1. Lineage (NCBI taxonomy): Eukaryota > Metazoa > Chordata > Mammalia > Artiodactyla > Bovidae > Madoqua > Madoqua kirkii. The sequence continues at coordinate 8,170 of SJYC01027704.1, read as the reverse complement.
CAGATAACTGAGAGACCGCTCCAAAGGGGCAGTGGGGGAAGGTCAGTCTCTTAAGATTTTGGTGAAGGGGAAGTTCAGTGCATTCAAGCCCTTTGGTTGTTATTCAGGCGCTAAATTGTGTCTGACTCTTTGTGACCCCATGGAGTGCAGCATGCCAGCCTTCCCTGTCCTTTACCATCTCCCGGAATTTGCTCCGACTCATGTCCATCGATTTGGTGATGAGATCCAACCATCTCATCTCTGTCACCCTCTTCTCCTCCTGCCTTCAATCTTTCCCGGCATCAGAGTCTTTTCTAATAAGTTGGCCATTCTCATCAGGTGGCCAAAGTATTGGCGCTTCAGCTTCAATATCAGTCCTTACAGTAAGTATCCAGGATTGATTTTCTTTAGGATTGACTGGTTGATCTCCTTGCAGTACAAGGGATTCTCAAAGAGTCTTCTCTAACACCACAGTTCAAAAGCATCAATTCTTGGTGCTCAGCCTTTTTTAATGTCCAACTCTCACATCCATAATGACTACTGGAAAAACCATAGCTTTGACTAGGCAGACCTTTGTAGGCAAAGTAATGTCTGCTTTTTAATATGCTGTCTAGGTTAGTCATAGCTTTTTTCCAAGAAGCAAGCGTGTTTTAATTTCATGGCTGCAGTCACCATCTGCAGTGATTTTGGAGCCCCGAAAAATAAGTCTTACTGTTTCCATTGTTTCCCCGTCTATTTTCCATGAAAAGATGGGACCGGATGCCATGGTGGTTGTTTTTTGAATGTTGAGTATTAAGCCAGCTTTTTCACTCTCCTCTTTCACCTTCAGCAAGAGGCTCTTCAGTTCCTCTTTGCTTTCTGCCATAAGGGTGGTATATCATCTGCATATCTGAGGTTATTGATATTTCTCCTGGCAATCTTGATTCCAGTCTGTGCCTCGTCCTGCCCAGCATTTCTTATGATGTATTCTGCATATAAGTTAAATAAGCAGAGTGAAAATATACAGCCTTGATGCATTCTTTTCCCTATTTTGAACCAGTCCATTGTTCCATGTTGAGTTCTAACTGTTCTAACAGGTTTCTCTGGAGGCAGGTAAGGTGGTCTGGTAGTCTCATCTCTTGAAGAGTTTTCCAGTTTGTTGTGATCCATACAGTCAAAGGCTTTAGCGTAGTCAGTGAAGCAGAAGTGGATATTTTTTTGGAACTCTCTTGCTTTTCTTTGATCCAGTGGACGTTGGCGATTTGATATCTGATTCCTCTGCCTTTTCTAAATCCAGCTTGAACATCTGGGAGTTCTCCATTCAGGAGAACTGAAGCCTTGCTTGGAGAATTTTGAACATTACTTTGCAAACGCTTACTTGACATAAAGTTTTCTGCTAGTCAAGAGGAGAGAAGGTCATCATGAAGGGATTTATTATTTTCTAGATCTGAAGAGATACAGGGATTGGGATCGTGAAATCGGTTCCTGAAAATATCTATCTGAAGACCTGTTGCACCAGTTTCTCTGGTGGTAAAGTGAGAGTGAGCACAGTGCCTGACTCTCCACCCTGAATTCAGCTCGGGTGGGAGTGGGGGTGGGGGTGCTGAAGGCCAGCAGCTGCAGCAGCACAGGGTTCAATCTCTGCAGAGGCAAATGGCAAATGCCCTTGTTGTTCTGTTGCTGGCAAATGATCTTGGCAAGTGCCAGTTTAGTTGACAGTACAAAAATAAGGGTGAACAGTGAATACTAATGTTTCCAGAGAAACTTTTCAGAATCATATTTTATTTTGAAATAAATAATAAAATTTAAAAATTGAGGGCACAAAAAAGCCTGCCCTTGAAACATCAGTTGCAGCTTTGTAGTTGGTAATAAAAATATACTTTTCCTTCTGCCTTAACCTACTGAAAAATCATTAATTAGTGTGCTATAAGAATAGATTGATTATACTAGAGTTTTACTTACATTTTGATTATAAGTGTCTTCTGATTTTTATCAAACAGAAAATCTTTAGAAATGGAGACACATGAATAATTACTAGATTTAGATTATTTCCTTAACTCATAAAAGTGGTTAAATATCTTAATATCAGTTTTATACAGTTATAGTTTCTCTTTGATATCTTGGATGTGACTAAAATTTGTTATCAAATATTAGTCTTTTTGCATATAACCTAAGCATATCCCTAGATTACTTGTAATAGAGTGTAAATGCTATGTAAATAGCTGTAAACACAATGTACATCATGTGTAAATAGTTGCCAGCTTGTGGCAAATTCTGGTTTGTTTTTGGAACTTTCTGAAAACCCCCAGTCTGGTTGATTAAATCCTTGGGTCTGGAACCCAGCAATTTGAGATTTGGAGGACTGACTAATTTTATCCCTGGTGGCTTAGAGGGTAGAGCGTCTGCCTGCAATGCGGGAGACCCAGGTTCGATCCCTGGATTGGGAAGATCCCCTGGAGAAGGAAACGGCAATCCACTCCAGTACTCTTGCCTGGAAAATCCCACGGACGGGGGGGAGCCTAGTCGGCTACAGTCCATGGGGTCACAAAGAGTCGGACAGTTCTGAGCTACGACACGTTTGGTTGGTTGGTTGGTTGGTCTTGACATTTCAGTTGTTTTGGTTTTGTAAGATGATGGCCATCATTACCTAGAATGATTAAATTATATCTGTAGGGCCTCTTACCAGGTAGCTATTTTACTACTTTCATTGCAACATTAGGATTGTTAATAGTCACAGTTACAAAGGAAATTATCTAAATGTTCTTTTCTTTAACTGAAAAAAAAATGATATTGTTTAATGTATTTTAAAAACAAGTCCAGAGTTCCTGGCAGTCCAGTGGTTGAGACCTCACCTTCCAATACACAAGGTGCAGGTTCATTCCCTGGTCCAGGAGCAAAGATCCCCATACCTCATGGCCACAAAAGGATAAAGCAGAAATAATATTGTAACACATTTAATAAAGACTTTAAAAACCGTCCACATCAAAAAAAAATCTTAAAAAATAAAAACAAGTCCGTTAATCATGTAAGAAAGACCAAAAGTAATATACACTGAGATTGATCCTAAACATATCTTTTGAAAGCATACCACTTTGTTTAATGATTTTCGACTCTTAGAAAAATCATGATTTGAAGGCAGGGAGAAGCTCGTGTGCTGATACTTGTTTGAGGTTTAAATGTAATAACCATAAACGTTTTTAAGATTATCTTTATCCCTATCCTTCTAACAAAAGAAATATACGTGACTTTGTAGAATATAAAGAGCATAGAGGCTAAAAGGAAAAAAAATTAAACTGTAGTCCCTCTACCCAGAGATAGCTATTCTTCCTGTTAATGATCTATACTTGGTTAGTTCCCTGCTTTCCTGGAAAACAGAGCCCCAAGCCTGCTTAGCTGCTAGGGCCTTAATGGGAGAGTGCAGTTTAAGGACAAGAGTGAGGGGAGAAGCGGTCATACCTTTGCAAAGAGATGTATCTGGTTTGTGGTCACACTGGATCACTTCTAGTCAGATTTGGTGAAGCCATCTTATATAATCACAGTATAGTTATCAATTTCAGTAAATTTAGCATCAGTACAGTAATCTTTTATTTTTATTTTCTAGTTATGTTGACTGACCCAGAAATGTTCTTTATAACATTTCCCCCCACCCCAGTACAGGATTTAATTTAGGATCAGGCATTGCATTTAGTTGTCATGTCTCTTTATTCTCATTTAATCTGGGTCATTTCCACAGCCTTTGTCTTTTACAGTGTTGGTTTTGAGAAAGATTAAGTAAATGGTGTGTCCTTTCCAGAGTATTCCATGTGGAGGCACACAATCTCCATCTGCTTCTTATTGATGATTATACTTTTGATCAGTAAAGGTTGTGTCATTTTCCCACTATAGTTAGTGTTTTTTCCTTTGCACCTGATAAATAATGTGGAGAGATTTGGAGACCATGCACATACTGTGTTCCTTATCAAAATTCCCCCTTTGATTTAGTATTCATCAATAATTCTTGCCTTTATTCTGGTAGTTACAGGATGATGATATTCTATTTCCAGCACTCCTCTCACATTTACCCTTTGTTATTTCACTGTAATCAAGCATCCTTTCTTCTTAGCTGTTTATCTTTTTATTTTCAATATGGACTTACGAATTATTCTCCTCCACTTCCACCCAAGCCCTAATTTATAATTCATCTAATTATTTTAGTGCTCAAATTATCCTAGATTTCCGTAGAAGAACCCCTTCAAGTTGGCCTGTGTCTGTTATATGCCTTTTTTTTTCTTTTTTAAGCACTTCATTATTTTCTGATCTCTTTAGAATTTACTTTGGATTAAAGATGACGACTTTGAGGCTAAATTGTTCAGGATATTGGTCAAGATTGAGAGAGAGTGACATAGCTATTCATGACTTTTAATGAAAATTCTGCTGAACAGAAAAGTTCAAATAAATTCATTATATCTGATGCATTTGATTTTCTTTTATGTATAGAATTGCTTATTTCGAATTCAGGTAGTAAAACAAGTGCTTTATAGTTGTCTGTATTTTTGTGATTCTGAGAGACTATACTTGATGTATAGGGCTGACAGAAAACTGTTTTAACATGGAAATGGTTTGATAATTTTTAATGACTGTTTAAGTATTTTAAAGTTTTAGCATGTGAATCTTTAAATTGTTAGAAGTATTATATACAATTAAAATAAAATTACATGTCCATTGTAATGAAGACCAAGTAGTATGTTTAGTTATTCCTATTAATTTCATTTGGTAATTAAAGCTGTTTTATTATTTGTTATTTACTGTTCTGTTGTATTTAAGTTTTAAGATGTTTTGTTAGAAAATAGGATTTTATATCTTTCAATACTTTTCAGTTTAAAATTTTACTGTTTTTTATACAAAATAACATACTTTTTGAAATTTTACAGTGGGCAGAAATGGATCTGGAAAAAGTAACTTTTTTTATGGTAGGTATTGTATTTTGAATTCTAAATATAATAAGACTTAGGTATCTTAAGGTAGTTTATCTGAGGTTATGTCTGCATGAAACAGAAGAAATACTTCTTCAAACACGATTGAAATGTAATATAGAGGTTTAGAGTGTATGAATCTGAGCTCTGCCCTAGTGGCTAATTAGCCATGTGAGATTATGCAAAACAACTTTCAAAGTAATCTTTCACTTTAAAACAGGTATTTACCCTGCCTACCTTAGATGAGTTGTGAGAATCAAATGAGATTATATGTATAGGAGTGCTTTCTAAACTTCAGTGCCATGGGTAAATGTAAATGCAGAGAGAGAGAGAGAAAGAATATAAGTGCAGTAGAATAGTTAATATTGTTATGGGAAATAGCTTATCTTTTTCATCTAAATCAATTATTTTAATAAAAGATAGAGGAGTATAAAAAACTGTATAGACTCAACAAAGACAGTTGTCAGAAGGTAATAAATAGAGCTTTGAAAACTAGCTCTAAAGATAAAATGCATTTAAGAATAGTAATGCCTGTGTTAAATTCTTTGGGGAGGAAAAATATTTTAACAGATTTGGACTAAATAGAATAGGTTGAAGAATTTTTGAACGTCTTAGTTGAGTGGTGCTTGAGGAAAAGGAAGCATTAGTAATAGTAAAGGTTCTGTCCCTTCTCTGCTCACAGCTCTAAAGGACACTCTGTATCCCATCAGTGGTTGTAATTTGGGGATGGTGAGAAGAGTAGGATTGGAGTGGCAGTATTTCATAATCTCTAGGAGTTTGAATTTGTCCCCTCCAAGGTGATTATAAAAGAAAACCAATCCTCACCATCACCCCCAGCATACATACTCATATACACACACTCACTCTTCTAGAGTGTCAAAAGTCTCTCGGGTGGAATGGGAATACAAAAGTTGAGTCTTAGTTACATTTCTAGGAGAGGGTCGGCCAGTTAGGCATTCTGAGGAAATGGCATGAATGACGCCTTCTTATTTATAGAAGACAAAGGGCATGTAAGTACTGCAGCAGAGAGTGGAAATCTGAAGCATTCCCAGTATTTCCTACTTAGTTCTGTTTCTTTTGACAAAGTATCCAATTAACAATATTATAGGAATATATCCTATTTTGTTAAATATTTTAATTTATATCATTTATATGTAGTGGATAAAAGCAGATATAGCATGAAACCTGAACATGTCTACTCTGATCAAGTCACACCTAGTTCTACTTGTCTTTTTGTGTATTTCAGTGTTGTCTTTTTATTTTCTTACCTTAAATGTTTTAGTGAAAGCTTGTTAATATTTTTCTAATATCATCATTTCGTAGGTGATTAATCTGTACAGGCAAATTTTCTGCATTCCTTGTCTATATGAAACAGTTAATCTGTATTGTTCATTACCTGATAGATACACTGTGTTCTCTGAAGGTACAGGAGATTATAACTAAAGCATAAGTCTTTTTTAGATTGTACTTATAGTTGTTTTTATGTTTCTAGCAATTCAGTTTGTTCTCAGTGATGAGTTTAGTCATCTTCGTCCGGAACAGCGATTGGCGTTGTTACATGTGAGTGAGACTGCTTTAAAACATTACCGGTTTTAAGTACTTCTAAAAATACATTGTCAGTTCTGCTAAACAAGATTATTTTTTCAAGTTTCAGATCTTTTGTGAACATGACACAGTATGTTTCTTATGTATATTGTTCTGCTGTGAAATTTAGTGTACTATATTAATGCAGGATAAAGGCTTAATTTTTATATAATGGTTAAAAAAATTGTAGGCGTTCCCTATGGATGGATATATCTTCCATATAAATATAAATTATTTGTTTAAAGAGTATGGCCTGGTAAGGGTCTGGAATCTGGTTTGCTGAGGAGAAAAACGAGTTAGGTTGGGGATTAGAAAGTTTGAGACTCAGAATCAAGTTAGTATGGAGCCACAGAAAAGCAACCTTTACAAGCTTAACCACATAAAATTATTTTTAGCCATATTTGTACTTAAATGGTAACATTTTTCCAATAAGAAAGTATGTTTATAGTAATGAAAGTTATTAGAATGTTTTCATTAAATTATAAATAGTAAATACTTTTAGGGTAAGAAAGTATAAAAGTCTGTGATAAAATGGTGTCCCTTATCTCTCCTATTTAAATATAGCTTATAATTACTTTTAAGACCAGAAAGCAGGATTCTTCAATGTTTCTACACAGTATCTCTCAGACTTAAAGTTCTTTTCTAACCATTATCCCCTACTACCCTTGCCCGCTCTTTTTTTTCTGGTTGTGCCAGGTGGCTTGCAGGATCTTAATTCCTCAACCAGGGATCGAACCAAGGCCACGGTAGTGAAAACGCCAAGTCCTGACCACTGGACTGGCAAGGAATTCCTTCCTCCCACTCTTAAGTTTTAATTTTAATTTTTTTATTTGAATTTTTAGTCTGGTAATCAGTATTGATTGCCTATAAGCAAATCTCTGTTTAGGTTTCTCAGATTAGCATTAAAAGAATAATTTCTTTAGGTGTTATTCTTTATTGTATTGAACTACTTCATAACAGTTTTCACAATCTAGAAATTATCTGGGCTTGGTAAGTAGCTGGGTCACAAATTGTTCAAAATGTGACGTGTTAAACGTGTATGTTTTCATAACAGATTTAAAATTATACAGAATATCTCAAATGTTTAAAAAGACAGTTCCAGTAATTATATGCTTTGTTAGGGTTCCCTTCTAACATTAAGATGAATCTATAAGAGAAAAGCCTCAAAGTTTTATGTATTAGCAAATAGGTAAAATTGGGTGGCTATGGGGTCTTGTGCTCAAATGAAGTGGTATGTAGAATAAAACCTATTTACATCTACCTTTGACATCTTTTGCATAGCTCTAATTTTTTTAATTCACAGTCAAAGTCTATAGGAAGAGGAAAAAAAAGCTCTATGGTTGAGTATTGTTATCCTAATCCGATGTCTGCTGCTTTGGCAAGAGGATTTTCTCAGTACAGTTTAGTCGCTCAGTCGTGTCCAACTCTTTGCAGTCCCATGGAGTGCAGCACGCCAGGCTTCCCTGTCCATCATCAACTCCTGGAACTTGCTTAAACTCAAGTTCATCGAGATCGTGATGCCATCCAACCATCTCATCCTCTGTTGTCCCCTTCTGCCTTCAATCTTGCCCAGCATCAGGGTCTTTTCTAAAGAGTCAGTCATATCAGGTGGCCAGAGTATTGGAGCTTCAGTATCAGTCCTTCCAGTGAATATTCAGGACTGATTTCCTTTAGGA
>SJYC01027702.1:0-24549 GCA_006408675.1 Madoqua kirkii | reverse complement strand
TACTTTGAATAAGAAAGATTGTAAATTATTTAAAATTAGAAAAATGCTTTCTTAAGTGATACTTGTGGATATATATAGGTGATTGGAAGATGATTGAAGTGGTAAGAAGGGAGTGTGTAGGACAGGTGTAGGGTAAGAATATATTTATTTATATACACGTGCCTAGAAGGAAACTTTTTACCTTACAAAGTCTTTACTGTTGGTATGGTCTGTTTATCATAAAAGTCACTGAAAACATAAAATCTTAAATATGTATACTTATATGCATTTCATGTATAATATTTACATGTATTTATGCATAAATATTTAAAGATAAGTGTATGCTTGGGTACCAGTCTTTATTTTTAGACATTTTTTAAAGAGCATCTTTGGGTTCACAGCAAAATTGAGAGGAAGATATAGAGATTTCCCATATACTGCCTACCCTCCATACCTGAATAGCCTTCATCAACATTTTTCACTAGAGTGTATACCAATCTTGATGTAGAACCCAAGATATTTCTTATGAATGTAGTGATTGGCATTCCGAGGGGACTTTCATGTTATGAGCTACATGTGTAAATACAGTTCTCCTAAAGTTGGGTGAAAACGATTCAGGATTCAATATAAGATCATATATTGCATTTAGTTGTCATGATTCTGTTACCTGCTTTAATCTGCATCAGCTCCTCAGTCTTCCCTTGACTTTGTGACCTGACATTGTGAACTACTGTTATAAAATGCATGCGTGTGTGCTCAGTCGTGTCCAACTCCACGACCCCATGGACTGTGGCCCACCAGACTCCTCTGTTCATGGGATTTTTCAGGCAAGAATGCTGGAGTCAGTTGCCATTTCCTCCTCCAGGGGATCTTCCCCACCCAGGGCTCAAACCCGTGTCTCCTGCCTTAATAGGAAGATTCTTTACCACTGAGCCACCATTTCAGTTCAGTTCAGTCACTCAGTCATGTCGGACTCTTTGCGACCCCATGGAGTGCAGCACACCAGGCCTCCCTGTCCATTACCAACTCTTCAAACTCATGTCCATTGAGTTGGTGATGGCATCCAACCATCTCATCTCTGTTGTCCCCTTCTCCTCCCACCTTTAATCGTTCCCAGCATCAGGGTCTTTTCAAATGAGTCAGTTCTACGCATCAGGTGGCCAAAGTGTTGGAGTTTCAGCTTCAGCATCAGCCCTTCCAATGAATATTCAGGACTGATTTCCTTTAGGATGGACTAGTTGGATCTCCTAGTTGTCCAAGGGACTCTGAAGAGTCTTCTCTAACACCACAGTTCTAAAGCATCAATTCTTCAGCACTTAGCTTTCCTTATAGCCCAACTCTCACGTTCATACATGACTACTGAAAAAACCATAGCTTTGACTAGACAGACCTTTGTTAGCAAGGTAATGTCTCTGCCTTTTAATATGCTGTCTAGATTGGTCATAACTTTTCTTTGAAGGAGCAAGTATCTTTTCATGGCTGCAGTCACCATCTGCAGTGATTTTGGAGCCCCCAAAAATAAAGTCAGCCACTGTTTTCCCATCTGTTTGCCATGAAGTGAAGAGACCAGATGCCACGATCTTAGTCTTCTGAATGTTGAGTTTTAAACCAACTTTTTCGCTCTCCTCTTTCACTTTCATCAGGAAGCTCTTTAGTTCCTCTTCACTTTCTACCATAAGGGTGGTGTCATCTGCATATCTGTGGTTATTGATATTTCTGCCAGCAATCTTGATTCCAGCTTGTGCTTCATCCAGTTCAACATTTCTCATGATGTACTCTATATAAGTTAAATAAACAGGGTTACAGTATACAGCCTTGACGTACTCATTTCCCAATTTAGAACCAGTCTGTTCCATGTCCAGTTCTAACTTTTGCTTCTTGACTTGCATACAGATTTCTTAGGAGGCAGGTCAGGTGGTCTGGTATTCCCATCTCTCTAGGAATTTTCCAGTTTGTTGTGATCCACACAGTCAAAGGCTTTGGCATAGTCAATAAAGCAGAAATAGATGTTTTTCTGGAACTCTTGCTTTTTTCAGTGATCCAGTGGATGTTGGCAATTTGATCTCTGGTTCCTCTGCCTTTTCTAAATCCAGCTTGAACGTCTGGAAGTTCATGGTTCACTTACTGTTGAAGCCTTGCTTAGAGAATTTTGAGAATTACTTTGCCAGTGTGTGAGATGAGTGCAATTGTTTGGTAGTTTGAGCTCTGGCATTGCCTTTCTTTGGGATTGGAATGAAAACTGACCTTTTCCAGTCCTGTGGCCACTGCTGAGTTTTCCAAATTTGCTGGCATAGCCAGTGCAGCACTTTCACAGCATCATCTTTTAGGATTTGAAATAGCTCAACTGGAATTCCATCACCTCCTCACCTCCACTAGCTTTGTTCATAGTGATGCTTCCTAAGGCCCACTTGAGTTCGCACTCCAGGATATCTGGCTCTAGGTGAGTGATCACAGCATCGTGATTATCTGGGTTGTAAAGATCTTTATTGTATAGTTCTGTATATTCTTGCCACCTCATCTTAATATCTTCTGCTTCTGTTAGGTTCATGCCATTTCTGTCCTTTATTGTGCCCATCTTGCATAAAAAGTTCCCTTGGTATATCTCTAATTTTCTTGAAGAGATCTCTAGTCTTTCCCATTCTATTGTTTTCCTCTATTTCTTTGCATTGATCACTGAGGATGGCTCTCTGATCTCTCCTTGCTCTTCTTTGGAACTCTGCATTCAAATGGGTATATCTTTCCTTTTGTCCTTTGCCTTTCACTTCTCTTCTTTTCACAGCTATTTGTAAGGCCTCCTCAGACAGCCATTTTGCCTTTTTTCATTTTTTTGGGGGGGGGGATGGTCTTGTTCCCTACTCCTGTATAGTGTCATAAACCTCCATCCATAGTTCTTAAGGCAGTCTATCAGATCTAATCCCTTGAATCTATTTGTCACTTCCACTGTATAATCGTAAGAGATTTGATTTAGGTTAGACCTGAATGATCTAGTGGTTTTCCCTGCTTCTTCAATTTAAGTCTGAATTTGGCAATAAAGAGTTCATGATCTGGCCACAGCTCCTGGTCTTGTTTTTGCTGACTACTATATAGAGCTTCTCCGTCTTTGGCTGCAAAGAATGTAATCTGACTTCTATATTGACTATCTGGTGATATCCATGTGTAGAGTCTTCTCTTGTATTGTTGCAAGAGGGTGTTCGCTATGACCAGTGTGTTCTCTTGACAAAACTCAATTAGCCTCTGCCCTGCTTCATTCTGTACTCCAAGGCCAAATTTGCCTGTTATTCCAGGTATTTCTTGACTTCCTACTTTTGCATTCTAGTCCCCTGTAATGAAAAGGACATCTTTTTGGGGGTGTTAGTTCTAGAATGTCTTGTAGGTCTTCATAGAAACATTCAGCTTCAATCTCAGCTTTTTCAGCATTACTGGTTGGGGCATAGACTTGGATTACTGTGATACTGAATGGTTTGCCTTGGAAATGAACAGAGATCATTCTGTTGTTTTTGAGATTGCATCCAAGTACTGCATTTCGGACTCTTTTGTTGACTATGATAACTATTCCATTTCTACTGAGCTACCTGCTGCTGCTGCTAAATCGCTTCAGTCGTGTCCAACTCTGCGACCCCATAGACAGCAGCCCACTAGGGTCCTCTGTCCCTGGGATTCTCCAGGCAAGAACACTGGAGTGGGTTGCCGTTTCCTTCTCCAATGCATGAGAATGAAAAGTGAAAGGGAAGTTACTCAGTCGTGTCTGACTCTTAGTGACCCCATGGACTGCAGCCTACCAGGCTCCTCCGTCCATGAGATTTTCCAGACAAGAGTACTGGCCTAGATTGCCATTGCCTTCTCCTTACTTTATGCACTTATGTTTTATATATTAGAGGTTTTTGCCCATTTAATCCAGTTTTCAGTGACTCGTTTTTGAGTGTGTTCAGAACTAAATCAGTTTTTTTAAAGAACAACTTTTCCTGGTACTCTAATAAGTTTATCTAATGTTTGATGTAATCAGTCACCTAAAAACAAAAACAGACTAGGGAGCAAACAGAACTGATTCAGTAACCATAAACAGCTCAGCTGGTAGGACAAGCGACCAGGAGAACAGACTACTGGCCAGTGTGCTTTGGACTTTGGTCAGGAATGGAAAACTGATTGATTGAGGTAGTCAGTTATTTGGGAGTTTGTTAGTATAGTTTCAACTGAGATAGCTATAATCTTGTCTTGAAATAAAAGGCATTTTTATTTTGAGTTCATGGAAATATCAACCTCACCTCAACAGATGCCCGTTTTGAAAAAGCTTGGTGCTAAAACAGGACTTTGCAGTGAGAGGTTTTATTCATTCTTTTCCAGATTTGAAATTCTTTTTCAATATTTCAGTCACATTTAAGTGAATCAAAATGACCACTTGTGAGGGTGAACTCTTTATATTGGATAGAGATGATTTTACAGTGCTAGTTTCATTGCGCAAAAGAGCGTTTTGCTTCTTAGTATGTTCCTAAATCTCTTGTGTTCTAGTGTGTGTGTGTAGAGGGGCCATGTGAAAAGTATGCACTGCAGTGTTTTGAGAATTTATTAATAAGTTTTTTCTTCTAAAATTTTAGAGTATATATTATAGAAGTAGTAAGGTCATTAGTGAACAAATTAATTGTTTTGATACATGTATGTGCTTGTTAAACCATTACCACAATTAAGATAACAAGCCTATCGATCACCCCAAAATGTTTCCCATATCCCTTGGTAATTCCTCCCTCTCTCCTTTCCTGGCCTCTTCCATCCTCTGTAACAACCGAACTGCTTTCTGTTACTAGGGATTAGTTTGTATGAAATTAGATTTTAAATTTGAATTATTTTTATTTCCATAGAAACTGGATCAGGATCTTAATGAAGTCAAAGCTCGAGTTGAAGAACTGGACAGAAAATACTATGAAGTAAAAAATAAGAAAGATGAATTACAAAGTGAAAGAAAGTTAGTATAGACTAAAGTATGCCTTAATATTGTTGAGTAATGCTAGTTACTGACTGTTAAATGTTCTTCAAATTATAAATTAACTATAGAAGTTTAATCAGTCTTCCCTCAAAATTGTATACTGTTAGCATATTGTCTTAATTTTAAAATTGAAGACAGTCTATTTTTTATTGATTAGTTACTTGTGGAGAGAAGAGAATGCAGAACAGCAGGCACTTGCTGCTAAAAGAGAAGATCTTGAAAAGAAACAGCAACTTCTTAGAGCTGCAACAGGAAAGGTGGGTAGGTTCTTTGATTACCTCAGTTTGCACTGAGTCAGTTATTACTGCATAAGAATTTATTAGCTTTCAAGAGAAGAATGCAAATTAACTTGTCTTATAAATATGAAATACTAGATATCATTTAAGCACCCATGCTGTTAAAAATAGCACTTTCGATTTCTAGATGAAGGGTCCATTTTTAATGCTAATGTCATGGAATAGAGTCCATAATACAAGGTGTTGCACATAGTTGGCATATTTCAAGGGAGTTGACCTATTGTTGGAGAAGGTATTTAATCTGTGGTATATTTTTATTTTTAAAAAATTTTATTGGAATATAGTTGATTTACAGAGTTGTATTAGTTTCAGGTGTTCAGCAAAGTTATACCTATAAGTATATCCACTCTTTTTTTTTAGATTCTTTTTTCAAATAGGGCATTACTGAGTATTGAGTAGAGTTCCTTGTGCTGTACAGTAGGTTCTTAATTAGTTGTCTGTTTTATATGTAGCTGTGTATATGTCAATCTCAATCTCCCAATTTGGTATATTTTTTTTAATGTATAGAGTAATAGTGGCTTTTATGTCAGCATGAGTGCCATTAGCAATATTTTACAATTTTTTGTTTCTGAATAGGCCATTTTAAATGGAATAGATAGCATAAATAAAGTGCTAGACCACTTCCGTCGAAAAGGAATAAACCAGCATGTTCAAAATGGCTATCATGGTATTGTGATGAATAACTTTGAATGTGAGCCTGCCTTCTACACATGTGTGGAAGTCACTGCTGGAAACAGGTAAGATTTGTTTTTTTGCTTGATGTTTTGAGTTTTTAAAGAAAAGAACTAAGAATAACCTAAGAAACAACCTTTTGTAGTTTAAGTATATCCTCTTCTTTAATATTTCAATCCTCTTTTGTTTAATATTCCAGATAAATACATTGATGCTCAGTGTTTGTTCCTAGTTGTAGAAACTAGAACTTCTTTTTGTACTTTGCCTCCATTGGGATTTTCTGAGTAGCCCTCTCCGTACAAATTGGAATGCATAGAAAAAAGTAACTTGTTTGCTTAAATGTTTAAAGCACTTTGGACCTATCTCATTCTCTTTACATGTAGGTTATTTTATCACATTGTTGATTCAGATGAAGTCAGCACGAAGATTTTGATGGAGTTTAATAAAATGAATCTTCCTGGAGAGGTTACTTTCCTGCCTCTTAACAAGTTAGATGTAAGGGATACTGCCTATCCTGAAACCAATGTGAGTTGATGTGTGTTAAAGTCTGTCTTTCAGTAAGTGTTTTTCTTGGTTTAGCACGTTAGTGCACAACAAGCACTATACACTGTGGTTCACACGGTCTGTGAAGTAAACATTCCTTTCTTACCGTAGAGGATAGTTAATGCCAGATGAGGAAAGGAAGGAAGACAGAGGTCACAGCCATGACATAAACCTTTGCAAAATGTGCAGTGTTAAAATACATCAGTACAGGATATTCTGAGAGTGTAACTCAAGGAGACAAAATTAAGATTTTAATAATTGGAGAAGAATTCGCTGAGGAAGTATCATTTAAATAAGATTTCTGAATATTCTTTTTTAAAACAGCTATAAATTAGATTAAAAATATCTAGCAAGATGATAGGCTCTGAAAGCATAATGTTGCTCTTGTTATTAGCTGGTATGCTTTTTAACAGATTAAAAATATTACCTAGACATCATCCTTGATAAAAATGTAATTGCTTTGAGGTGTCTGGCTTCAGAATGCTGATGGTAGTAGCAGTCATTTCACTGTTTTTTAAGGTTAAAGCTAAAACCCTAGGAGAATGAGCTACAGTTGAAAAGGAACAGTGAGAATCTCATGAGCTATTTAAGTGGTCTAGCTTTTTCTTTTAAATCTACAAACTGTCTCTGAAGTTTTGAGGAGGAGATATTGAGTCCTAAATGTGATACGTGAGTGAAGCAAGTCACAAAAGAATGCATATAGTGTTGTTCCCTTTACAATATCTGAACAAAAGTCATCTTAGATGATAGAACTACAAGTGCAAGGAAGTGATTACCACAGAATTATGAGTGGTCATCACCAGCCCATAACCGTTGGAGATAACCACTGTGATTAGAAGAGGGCTACACTCATGACTTCTGGGTTTTATAGTAGTGTTTTGTTTCTTGTCCTACATGGTGGTTATATTGGTGTTTGCTTTGTAATTATTAAGCTTAACATATTTATTCAGAGAAGGCAATGGCACCCACTCCAGTACTCTTGCCTGGCAAATCCCATGGACGGAGGAGCCTGGTAGGCTGCAGTCCATGGGGTCGCTAAGAATCAACACAACTGAGCGACTTCACTTTCACGAACTGGAGAAGGAAATGGCAACGCACTCCAGTGTTCTTGCCTGGAGAATCCCAGGGACGGGGGAGCCTGGTGGGCTGCTGTCTCTGGGGTCGCACAAAGTCATTCACGACTGAAGCAACTTGGCGGCAGCGGCAACATATTTATTGCTTTTTTCCATATGTAGGATGTATTTCCTAATGTAAAAATTCGATTCTGCTAGTTGAGAGAGAAAAAAGGGAAAATAAATTTCATCTGAAAAAATATTTTTCTGAGTATCTAACTAAGGTTATATGTGTGTAGATTATTAGATGAAAATAAAATGAAAATATTTTGAGAATATACTACTAGTTTATATTTGTCCCTTCTCTGTGAAAATGCTACCCTAAATGTTTTACATTTATAACCCGCCTACACTTAACAACTTCGTGAGAAAGGTACTGTTGTTATTGTAGTTCTATAGATGAGTACAGAAGTTAAGCAACTTGTCCAGAGCACACATCTGAGAAGCAGAACTGAGACTTGAACTTGAGCAGTCTGGCTCCAGAGCCACTGAGCTCTTTATCACTGTACTCTGAAAACCTCTATACTATTGAAAACCTGAATGACTTACATGAGTACAATTTGCAGGATATTTCAGTAGAATGATTTTTCTCACTTGTTCAGTATAAAAATC
This sequence comes from Madoqua kirkii, assembly GCA_006408675.1. NCBI lineage: Eukaryota > Metazoa > Chordata > Mammalia > Artiodactyla > Bovidae > Madoqua > Madoqua kirkii. The sequence continues at coordinate 16,357 of SJYC01027702.1, read as the reverse complement.
AAAAGTTTTGAAATGTAAAGGCATTTTGTTTATTTGTATTTCAGAAAAATGTATTTTACAATTCTGATAACACATTTTAATTAATTGTGTTGTGATTTCTTTGCTTGCTAACAACATACTCATTTTTAGGATGCTATTCCTATGATAAGTAAATTGAGGTACAATCCCAGATTTGACAAAGCTTTCAAACATGTATTTGGAAAAACACTTATTTGTCGTAGTATGGAAGTTTCAACCCAGTTGGCCCGTGCTTTCACTATGGACTGCATTACCTTGGAAGGTTCGTAATAGTAATTATTAGCTTTGAGCAAATAAATTCCTTTAAAAGTGTTTGAAAATTCATGTCCAATTACTTCTCATCTTTAAATCCCACTGGTTTATTCAAGTCAGAATTTAAACAAGGTCAACACTTTATGTTTAATTGATATCTCGTAAGTATAATCATTTAATGCATAGTAGAATTTCTTAACCTTTTGACACCATAGACTTGGTTTGGTGAAGCCTCTGGCAGCTTTTCTCAAAAATTTTTTAAATGTATTAAACAAAATACTTCGGGTCACCAAAGAAACCAGTTGGCATGGTTATCACAGTATTTCTATGACATAGTAATGTATTCTTTAAGATATTAAAAATGAGATTTAGCAGTGGACCTCCTGAATTTTCAGTGAAGGGTAAGAACCTCTGGTATATAGGTTCACTTGTCCTCATTTTCTGGGTTTTTCCCCCCTATATGTTTACAGGGAAGCATAAACAGTTTCAGTATAGCACAGTTCCCCTGTTTTCCTCCCTCTTGTGTTTGTTTTTTTTTTCATTCTCTTTTCTATTCTGCTTGCAGCAGTGATTTCCGACATCCTGCCCTCCAGGTCACTTATCCATTCTTCTGCATCATCAGTTACTCTGCTGTTGATTCCTCCTAGTGTATTGTTCATCGCGTTTGTTCTTCAGTTCTTCTAGGTCTCTGATAAACACTCTGCATCTTCTCAATCTTTGTTCTGTTTCTAAGATTCTGGATCATCTTGACTATCATTCTGAGTTCTTCTGGAAGATTGCCTCTCTCCACTTCATTTGGTTGTTTTTCTGGGATTTTATCTTGCCCCTTCATCTGGGACAAAACCCTGTGCTTTTCTCATCCTTGGTTAACTTTCTGTGATGTAGTTTTCATTTTAGCCACTGTGGGACTGTGGTTCTTGCTGCTTCTGTCTGCCCTCTCAAAAATCTTCTGTGTTGTCAATTTGTCTTACTGCTTCCTCTTTATTAGGTTAGGCTTTCTTGGCATGAGTGATGTGTACTTCTTACTGCGTGTCCCACTGTTAGTGATACCAGGTTTGACCTCTAGCAGATCTTGGTTGTAAAGGTACCTTTTCCCCTTTGTAAGTAACAAATGATATGTGGGATTATCCTTTAAGGACACATGAATATCAGGTTCCCCCTAAAGTGTTTTGCCAAGGGCTTAGCATCCTTTGTTGATCCTTGCCTGACTTGGTTAATACGTTGAGGGTTTCAAAATGATCATTCTAAAATTCTGTGATTGCTTCTGTATTTATTAGCTGTCACTTTTCTGTAAAGAAAAGCTCCCTCCTTTTTTCCTTTTTATGTATTGCTTTGATTCATGGATTTTTTTTTTATTATTCAATGTGTTACCAAATTGCCATTATTATTTTTGATTTTCATATTTCCAGTTATGGCCATTGGGAATTTCAAGCTAGGTTCTGTGTCTTGTTGACATGTACCTGTTAGTCTTTAATACTTCTTTCCTTTCTGGCAAATGTTCAGGTTTACCTGGAGGGTATATTTTTTAAGTGCAAGTATTAATATTATAAAACAACACTTTTTCTGGGATGGCTTAAACTCTTAAGTTCTTATTAAATAGGTAAAACCTTTAGATTAATCTAGTCGTCTAATTATGAATCAATTTATTGTTGAATAAAGAAGTTTTTATACAGAATTACTAATTTTCTTATGTTTTATTAATAGGTGACCAAGTTAGTCATCGAGGTGCTTTGACTGGAGGCTATTATGATACAAGGAAGTCTAGACTTGAATTACAAAAAGATGTTAGAAAAGCGGAAGAAGAACTTGGGGAGCTTGAAGCAAAGCTCAACGAAAATCTGCGCAGAAATATTGAAAATATCTTTTTGTCTTGTGTTGCTGTAGAGAAAGAACTGTGTTTTGGTTGGAATATAGACTCTTTCGAGTGTTAGATGTATTTTCACATATACAGTGGGGGGGAATATCCCACGTGTTTTATTTTGACTTTATTTAAGCTTGTGTAGTATGTCCGTTTAACTTGCGAAAACAGGGAGAAAACTAAAAACCATTGTAATATCCTCTGCTTAACTGTTATATAGTTAATGGCAGTGAGGGTATTTCTGAGAGAAAAGAACTTGAGGAACACAGAAATTTAAGATTGTAAAGGGAGCTGAGGAGGATTTGTCAGACAATTATAGGAAAAAAACAGGATAGGGTTTCAATGGAAGAAGAGTGGGTAATATCAGGAATATCACATATTACACAGAAGTTAAATATATAAGGATTGAAAAATGTTAGGGGTTATCTTGAATTTCAGATTTAGTATTAGTGGAGGAAATGTCCATCAAAATGCAAGTGTTAGTAACCATGGTTCTTTTCGTTCTTTCAGATAAAAATGGTTTTCTGTGAAAAGTGACTAGTTAGGCTCACAAAACAGTTGTGCGTGTCCATTTTCTTAAAATAACCATGGTATAAGGCAAAAGTGCTTTGTGTATATATCTTGCATTATGTCACACAATATTCAATACAGGTACTCAAGCAGTGAAAATAATTATTTTCACTGCTTCATTAGGATATTTTTATTGAGACTGGCATTTTAAAAATTGTGAGTGTATAGCTTCTTTGTCATCAGTTGGAAGCAAGAGCACAGAGAAGAAGGTAAATAAGCGTCTTAGCTTTGACTTTGAGATCTGCCCAAATTTGGCAAGGTTTGAGCACAGAGCCTGGGAAAATACATCAGTACGCCTCTTCACATCTAACTCTCTTATGTAGTGCTTTAAGCATAATGGCTTATATAGTAAATACTAGCTGAATGAAAAATATATATAGTTTAAAATGTGCATCATTTAGCTTCTTTTAGGACTTTCCCGTGGTTTTGTTTATTTATTTTCTATAGCAGTTGTTAAACTTGTTTGAGAGAAAAATGGGTTAAAATGTTTAAAGCTTTTTTTATGACTGAACAGACTTGATACAGTATTTAATTCTGTGTTGTTATGGTACTTAAATTTGGGGAAATAGCTTAATCTAGGGATAATGAAAAGGAAGGGGATACAAGTTAATAGACACTGAAGTGAATTTTCCTTAGCCTTGTATATGGATTAATAATGAAATTGATCAGCTGATGAACCAAATGCAGCAAATAGAGACTCAGCAAAGGAAGTTTAAAGCATCTCGAGATAGCATATTATCAGAAATGAAGATGTTAAAAGAAAAGAGGCAGCAGTCAGAGAAACCTTTATGCCCAAGGTTTGTAAATACATTTTTAAAAAATATATTTAGTTATATAGATTTGGGGTAGACTATATATTGTGTAGGTTATATAACATATACGTTATGTTCCATTTTCATTTAGGCCCATACTTTGGGTATTTGCATGTTATCTTTATCACACTTTTACTCATGAGTACTCAAGAGTCTACTTTTGTAGGCCAAATTCATATTTTCCAACTTCATTAAGCAAGTAGGCATTTTGAGCCATGGCATAAAAATACTGTGCAACAGTCAGCCAGGTACCATTTGTGTGTATAAATGCTATTTATGGATTTATTTGACTGCATTTTGTCCAAATTATATTAAAATGAGTTAGAAAGTGAGCTGTTACTGCTATTACAAATGATAATATTTATTGGTCTCATAAGCAGTTTTGACAAAAACAACTAATTTTGTACATCAATTATACTAAAACAACAAAGTTAAAAATGCAGTGTATATACCCACAATTAGACCACCCTAACATTCTAGCAACTTCTTTCTGTTCTTATGAACATGCATAATGATTTTTATATAGTTTGACCATGGAATATGATGTATTTATTCCACACATCCTGCATAACATTGCATCATAAACATTTTTCTTGTTGCTGCATAGTTCTAATTATCAAATGTAATGGGCATCTAATATTAAAGTTCACTTTAATATCAAATATAAATGGTCTTCAGTTTTTCACTACTGTGATACACTGACTAATACCGTTACTAATAAATGGAAACTCTGTCATATAGCAACGTAGCTTACAAAGTTTGGAGGCAAGTTTGCATGCTATGGAGTCCACCAGAGAATCTCTGAAAGCAGAACTGGGAACTGATTTGCTTTCTCAACTTAGTCTTGAAGATCAGAAGAGAGTAGATGCACTGAATGATGAAATTCGTCAACTTCAGCAGGCAAGTACAGTTGACAGAAAAAAAATTTGTTGGTAATCAACTGTTGTGAAAAGTGTCTTACTAGTAAAAGAGTGTGAAAGAGATATTGAGAAATATAAGATTGAGATTTCAGTATCCATTAAACTAAATGAGACTTTAGTAAGTTTGTCTAAACCTTATGATAGGATTGTATAAGAAATCTTTATTTTCTTTCATCTTATTTAATGCCTGTTTGTCATTAGTAAAATCAAGCTTGTTATCTGTGCTATATTTATTGATCTGACCACCTTTACATATTTAAAAATAGTTTTGATTAAACATTTTAATAACATTTGATTCTTAAATATAGATGTAAATAATTAACACTAAATTCAGAAAGTGAAATGCAGGAAAAGAAAAATATTTTTGGTAGTATGCCTTATAAGAAGAACCAGGCACAAAAAGAGCCTTCTGGATAGATAAGAGAGTAGATGAAGAAAAGTTCGGAAAGGTATAAAACTCTTGCTTCAGCTTATTTGAACACAAGTAATGGAGACAGCAACAGATTAACAGCATTCCTGTATGTGAAATGTGCATGCCTGTGTAGACAGACAGTTTTGTTTTTCTTTTTTCTTCTAGGAAAACAGACAGCTACTGAATGAAAGAATTAAATTAGAAGGTATTATTACTCGAGTAGAGACTTACCTTAATGAGAATTTGAGAAAACGCTTGGACCAAGTAGAACAGGTACATTCTCTTTGGGGAGTTTCTTGATGAGCATAACCTTTTAAATATGCTTACTTGAGAGGCTCTGATTTAGAGTCTGGATTGGGGGACGGAGAGACCAGCAGTTTGCCTGCCTGCCCTGGCTGGAGATCTCACACTGCCACCTAGTGTGCTGTGTTGGTCAAGTCACTGATATTTCTAAGCTCCAGTTTCCTCTTGTGTAAAAGAAGCATAGCAGTATGTTTTGTGTGATTACCTGGCACATTCTAGGTACTCAGTAAATACTAGTTACAAATGTTTTCTCAGTAGTGGTCAGATGCTAAGAAATTTTTTAGTCATTAATCATTTTTTCCCTGCTTAGTGGATACCTTAAGTATTTACAACTATTTGAAGTATGTTTTTTGGTTTCCTTAAGTGTTTATTCAAACTATCAACAGCTATATAAACATTGGAAGTCATAACATTTTAAAACTAACAAAGTTTATATTTTTATGGCTTAATGCTCCTGTGTTCCTTTTGTGGTATAGGAACTCAATGAACTGAGAGAGACAGAAGGGGGTACTGTTCTCACTGCTACAACTTCAGAACTGGAAGCCATCAATAAAAGGGTGAAAGATACCATGGCAAGATCAGAAGGTGAATTTTTATTTTGTAAAAATGTTTTTGATATCTAGTTAAATTTAGCTTATTCATAAGACTGTGTATTACAAAATGAAATACCCAAATAGGCAAAAGCATGTACCAGAAGTTTTTGTCATAAACAGTTTCTAGTGAACAGAGTTTAGGGTGTTGATTATAGTCATCTTCATTTTACTGAAATGTTTGTGGCAGTGGACCATACATTATTAGTTTCATTGACAAAAGCATGAAATAGCTGAACCAAGTTTGTTGACACTTAATTGCTGAGAAGAAAATTATTTTAGGTTTTTATAAACATTGAATAATAAAAACTTTATATATGAATGGCTTGTGTATACTCCCAATTTTATTCTGAATTCTTTCATAAATTTTCACAGGAAAATTTAAACCTATTTATTTTGATAGATTTGACCATTAAAATCTTTGGTCAGATAACACCTTAAAATAGGTATTATGGGGATCCCTGGCAATCCAGTGGTTAGGACTCCCTGCTATCATGCCAAGGATCTAGGTTCAATCTCTGGTCAGGGAACTAAGATCCTGCAAGCCACATGGCTCAGCCAAAATACAGTAAGTGTTATGGCCTAATTTGGTTTTCCCCCCATTTTAGATTTGGACAATTCCATCGATAAAACAGAAGCTGGAATTAAGGAGCTGCAGAAGAGTATGGAGCGCTGGAAAAATATGGAAAAAGAACACATGGATGCTATAAATCATGATACTAAAGAACTAGAAAAGATGACAAATCGACAAGGCATGCTACTGAAGAAGAAAGAAGAGTGTATGAAGAAAATCCGAGAACTTGGATCACTCCTCAGGAAGCATTTGAAAAATACCAAACACTGAGCCTCAAACAGGTAAGTCTAGTTTGTTTTAAATGTGAAATCTCATTACAAATTTTCCTACATGTGAGTTTATTTATATGTTTTTTTCTCTTTATAGTTGTTTCGAAAACTTGAACAGTGCAACACAGAATTGAAGAAGTACAGCCATGTTAACAAAAAAGCTTTAGATCAGTTTGTAAATTTCTCAGAGCAGAAAGAAAAGTTAATAAAGCGACAAGAAGAGTTGGACAGGGGGTACAAATCAATCATGGAACTGATGAACGTACTTGAACTTCGAAAATATGAAGCTATTCAGTTAACTTTCAAACAGGTATGTTTCTGTTTGTAGTTAATACACAAGCTAAAATCTTCAGATACTCAGTTTATCATTCAATTTGTAACGATTTTAAAGTTTTTTTTCCACTGGTAATTGTTCTGATACTTAAAGACATCCAGTATATACACAACTCTTACAAGGATTCAATCTGTTATTCTTAAGATTAAAAAATAAAATTGTTTTTTATTGCTTTTAAATAATTTTTGTCTTTGTTTTAAAAAGTACATATTCCATTTGACATCTATTTGTATGTTATTCATTTTAAGGTATCCAAAAACTTTAGTGAAGTATTCCAGAAGTTGGTCCCTGGTGGCAAAGCTACTTTGGTGATGAAGAAAGGAGATGTGGAAGGCAGTCAGTCTCAGGATGAAGGGGAAGGGAGTGGTGAAAGTGAGAGGGGCTCTGGATCACAAAGCAGTGTTCCGTCAGTTGACCAGTTCACTGGAGTTGGAATTAGGGTAAAATAACTTTATATTCAATTTTCCTGAGAGCATTATCATAATGGAATATATTGCAAATCTTAAATTGGTACACTGTATGCAATTTAATTTTAAGAGATGATGGTGATTTTACCCCTTTGAAATATTAACTCTAGTTAAATATTTTCTTAGGTGTCATTTACAGGAAAACAAGGTGAAATGAGAGAAATGCAACAGCTTTCGGGTGGACAGAATCCTTGGTAGCTCTTGCTCTGATTTTTGCCATTCAGAAATGTGACCCTGCTCCTTTTTACTTGTTTGATGAGATTGACCAGGCTCTGGATGCTCAGCACAGAAAGGCTGTGTCAGGTACAGTTTTGGTTTTATAGCTTCATAGTAACTTACTAGAAATGATACCTTGCCTCTTTTATCATATATTTCTTGCTGCCTGAGGTATCTGGGGAGAGTAGACAGGGTATTATTCAATAAACAAAATAGTTTCTCTTTGAACAAAGTTTTTAAAATTTAATATTAGACTACAAAGTTTAGTTCTGTGAGAAACATGAAACAATTGAAAATCCAACCCCAGTTAAGCTTTTATACAAACGTCCCTCCTTTTAAAACTTGTTTTTCATAAACAGATTTAATTCTGTGTTTAAAAAATCTATATCTAATCTTTAGTAAGTTTAAAAGATCTTGGGGGACTGGGTAGCAGGAAAAGGTTGCTTTTGGTTTTTCTGGATGAGAAAAATTTACTTTGCTCTGATACTATTTCTAATCCTATGTTAAAAATGCTGCTTTTATATTCTGTAACTAAGATATTGGTGTTAAAGGTTTATGCCTAGCTTAAGAAACGAATTGATGCTTTCTGTAGATGTACGCAAACAGGCAGTTTTAAATTTTAGGTAGGACTAAAGATCATTGCTTTTTAAATTTTTAGTTCTACTGAGAAAACAGTTTTATTAAATTACTCTTTCTTTTTACAGATATGATTATGGAGCTTGCTGTACATGCTCAATTCATTACAACAACTTTTAGGCCTGAACTGCTTGAGTCAGCTGACAAATTTTATGGTGTGAAGTTCAGAAATAAGGTAAAAAATTTTTTACATGAAGTTCATATAATAATTAATCCATTGTATCTGTTCAATTCTTTTTTGTTGTTAAGTCATGAGAAAAAATTCAGAAACTTGTTGCTTATTGGATGATGATGTCTTTTTGAAAAAAACTTAAAATGTTTATGAAGCTTATCAGGGTTTTTTTTTGGCATTCATTGAATAGTTTTATTTTCATTGGCATTAAGAGACATTATCCTCCTCTCTAGTCTATTTAGTGCTTATTTAATGCACAGTCTTTAACATTTACATACATTGATTTATATTTGGTTAGACCACATGGCTCTTCCAGGTGTTTTCAGCCTTAAAATTCTTTGAAATAGCAAAGTAATAAAAACAAAAATGTGGTTCATATATTTAGACATTAGTACTTATCTGTATCTTCAGAGCATTAAAATGCAGAATATTTTTTAAACTCCTGTGTTGAACAAACAGCATTAAAATAAGGGTTTTATCAGTCAGTGTTTTAGAGTCATTTGACTTGAAATATGAAATTTATATAGGTAATTGGCCATATTTTTAAAAATATTACCATATCCAGTGGGAACACTGATAAGTTTCTTTACAGTCTAACAGATGCTGTTTTTAATGCTTATCCTTCAGGTTAGTCACATTGATGTAATCACAGCAGAGATGGCCAAAGACTTCGTAGAAGACGATACCACTCATGGTTAGTTGGGAAACACTGCCTGTTGGTCTGGAAGATTTGTAAAGTAATGTGATCCTTTTACCCAGGAACTGTACATTTAAACCTAAATATCTGGTCATTATTAATAGCTTTCAGCTTAGAGTATACATAGTCCTTTTATATTTCTGTCATTGTATTTTATAACATACTCTGTAATGTTACTTTTCTATTCGTAGTTTAAAGATTTTATTTCCCACACAACTCTTTGTAAAGTGTTCTCCTGTTTTAAATCTTTTAAAATGTGCTAAATATTGTTTCCTAATTATTTTATCAAGTGTATTGCCTCTTTTATAGCTTCAATTAAATAATTGGTTTTATGACTGTTTTATGTGGCTTTTTATTTATAGTTGTATGATTGGAAACAAATTTTTCTTAAATATCTGCTTTTTGTTTTGCTTAAGAAAGGTCTGCCTTCACCTAAAAGAAGATTTTTAAAATATGGTTTAATATTCTGTTGAATTGCAATATGATTCCCAATCCTGGCTGCTTGTTTAAATCCATGGGAGGGAGGTTTTAAAAATGTAACACCGCTTGAGTCTTTCCCTAGACCATTTGAATCCAAATCTCTAAGGAACAGAGTCTTGGTCAATGTTAATTCTAAAGTTCTGTAAGGTGATCCTGACCCTCAATGAGGATTAGAAACCTTGCTATAACTCATTGTAACTGTCCTTTAGAAAGTATTAATTTAAAATGGCAGTGTGTTTAACAAGTTAGGAAGAAATTGAGCTGTAAAAGTTGTTCCTCCAGATAAGTAAATAGTTTGGAACACTGGTCTTTTCCCAAAGGAGAGCTTTGTGGTTTATTGTGTTTTTAAATTGCTTATTGAGATAATTCACACACCGTAACATTCACCCTCCAAAATACTATAGCACAGTTCAGTGCTTTTTAGTTTATTCACAGAGTTGTGCAACCATCTGTACAATCAAATTTTAGAACATTTCAGTTACCCCAGAAGTAACACTGTACCAATCAGCAGTCACTCTACATCTCCCTTTCCTCTTATTATTCCGTGGCAACCACAGATTTGTTTTATGTTTCATGCTATGGATTTGCCTATTCTGGACATTTCATGTAAACAGAATTATACAATATAGGACCTTTTGTGACTAGCTTCCTTTATTTAGCACGTTTTCAAAGTTCGTTTATGGTGTAGCACGTACCAGTATTTGATTCCATTTTATTGCTGAATAATATCCCATTGTATGATTATACAGTTTGACTCATGAACAACATTTGTTTGAACTGGTCAGGTCCGCTTATACTTGGATATTTTTTTCAATATAGTTACCTGTATTTTCATTTTATGGGCCATTTCCTTTGTTTTTGAGGCAGAAATAGCATTACTTGAATTTCCAGCTCTAAGGGGAAGTCAGTACCCCTAACCTTTATGTTGTTCAAAGGTCAACTGTATACTGTGGTGTTTATTCATCCATTCATTAGTTGGACATTTGGGCTGTTTCTACCTTTTGGCTATTATAAATAATGCCTCTGTGAACATCTATGAACAAGTTTGTGTGTTTTCGTCTTTCTTGGGTATTTACCTAGGATTGGAATTGTTGGGTCATGTGGAATGTTTAATATTTTGAGGAATTGCCAAACTTTTCCAAAGGAACTGTACCATTTTATATTTCTACCAGTAATTTGTGAGGGTTCTGATTATTCCATATCCTCACCAACTTAATCTCTCTTTTTGTTATAGTCATTCTTATGTGAAGTGGTATCTCATCGTGGTTTTAATTTGCATTTTCCTGACGACTAATGATATTAAGTACCTTTTTATGTACTTACTGGTCATTTATGTGTCGTCTTTGGTGAAATGTCTGTTTACATCTTTGGCCCATGTTTAGATTCTGTTAACTCGTACTCTTATCATAGAATCACAGTTTATATTATAGGATACTAATAGCAGAAGCGGGAGTTTTTTATGTATTATGGATACAAAAGTCCGTGGTCAGGTGTGTGACTTGTAGATATTTTCTCCCAGCCCTTGTCTTTTTACTTTCTTATGATATCTTTTGAAGCATAACATTTAAAGAAATAAACTCATTTGACCAGATTTCCACATAAGGAAATTTCCTCTTAAGGCCTCCAGTCAGATTGGACTAGGGCCCACTCTTTCCAGCCTTACTGTAACTTGATCACCTCTTTAAAAGCCCTGTCTCCAAAACAGTAGTGATATTTGGAGGTAGTGGGGTTGGAACTTAAATGTGTGCATTTGCTTGTGGGGGTTGGGGGGATATAATACAGTGTGTGTAAGAGACACAGGTTTGATCCCTAGGTCAGGAAAATCCCCTGGAGTAGAAAATAGCAACCCTTCCAGTATTCTTGCCTGGAAAATTTCCAAGGACAGAGGCGCCTGATGGGCTACAGTCAATAAGCCCACAAAGAGTTGGACACAACTGAGAGACTGAGTGCACACACGTACAGTAGATTGTTTATAGTTTTGCCATAATATAACTGATCTTCCTAAGAGAGAATTTGGTTCAAGAAATAGAATTCTAAGACCCCATTCAAAGGGTTATATAAGCACAGTATCCTTGTAACATTCCTAAAATGTTTCTTAAGCATGCCCCCAGGAATATTCATTATAATCACTGCAGATGGTGACTGCAGCCATGAAATTAAAAGACACTCCTTGGAAGGAAAGTTATGACCAACCTAGACAGCATATTCAAAAGCAGAAACATTACTGTGCCAACTAGTCAAGGCTATGGTTTTTCCAGTGGTCATGTATGGATGTGAGAGTTGGACTGTGAAGAAAGCTGAGTGCCGAAGAATTGACGCTTTTGAACTGTGGTGTTGGAGAAGACTCTTGAGAGTCCCTTGGACTGCAGGGAGATCCAACCAGTCCATTCTGAAGGAGATCAGCCCTGGGATTTCTTTGGAAGGAATGATGCTAAAGCTGAAACTCCAGTACTTTGGCCACTTCATGAGAAGAGTTGACTCATTGGGAAAGACTCTGATGCTGGGAGGGATTGGGGGCAGGAGGAGAAGGGGACGACCGAGGATGAGATGGCTGGATGGCATCACCGACTCGAAGGACGTGAGTTTGAGTGAACTCCGGGAATTGGTGATGGACAGGGAGACCTGGGGTGCTGTCTTTCATGGAATCGTGAAGAGTCGGAACACGACAGCGACTGAACTGAACTGAATGGACATTGAAGAACCGACTCATTAGGAAAGTTCCCAGCATCAGGGAAAGGTTGAGTGCAGGAGGAGGAGGGGGCAACAAAAGTTGAAATGGTTGGATGGCATCACTGACTCAATGGATATGAGTTTGAGCAAAATCGGGAGATAGTGAAGGACAGAGAAGCTTGGCGAGCTGCAGTCACGGGTTGCAAAAAGTCGGACTTGACTGAGAGACTAAACAACAATAAATGGAGACTGACGTGGTATATAGTTTATGATCTATAGCTTTGCCCTGATACAATCAAGCCTCCATAGTAAAGAATTTGGCAGGGAGGTTACATGCATGGCATCATCCTAGAACTTGCTAATCTTAAGCATGTAATCTTAAGAGTGTAAACTTGCTAATCTTGAGTGTAAATGAGACTTAAGTGAGTTTATAGCAGTAAGCACCTAAACAGTGAAACAATATAAATGTAAAACCCATTTTCCTTTCTATATCTCATCATAAATTTTTATATTATTTAATTTTTTGGTCTCTCTCTACACACCTTATAGGATCTTAGTTCCCTGACCAAGGATTGAACCTGGGCCCCTGACAGTAGGAGGATGGAGTCCTAACCTAGTGGACCACTAGGGAGTTCCTCATAAATTATTCTTAATGAACAGAAAAATGTCAAAATCCTGCAATCCAGAAACTCAGAGGAAGGACAGAAATTCACCAAAGGAATTAGCCAGTGATTCATAAATCTAAAAAGGGTTTCTCTCTATTCTGATTTTTCTACTCTGAGATTTTACTATTATTTACAAAGTACTAATAGATTTGAAGAGTGTGTATGTTACATGTACTTTTGAAGAATATGGCATTTTTAGGTCACCTTACCAGCCAGACTTCCACAATTAACATTTTCGGGCATTTCCTTCAAATTTTCATGCAAAATTTCACAGTTAGGTTTATAATGAGTATATAATTTTATAACCTGAACTTTTCAGTTAGTAATACAATATGAAACATTCCTCTTTAATCTCTTCATAAAGAAAATTTTAATAGCCACAAAATTCTGGCAGAAGTAGCCTAATTTACTTAAATATCTCCTATTGGATGCTTAGATTGTTTCACCAACAGTGCCAAAAACAAAACCCCCAAAATGAGCATTTTTACCCAGAACCCTGGAAATTTTCTCAAGATAGAAAGCTATTTAATTTTTGCACCTTTTTTTAAACACATGAATATGGAATGGTTAGCTCTTTGTCCTCCCTGGTTAACTGCAAATAGGGGAGCTGTTCTGTACAGTGTTGACTGGTCCTCCATGTCACACCCAGTAACAGATTTCAGAGAGTGAGTCACCACCATCTTCTGTTTGATCAAAACCTTTCCCTCCCTCCCCTTCTCCCCTTTCCTTTAGCTCTCACCTATCTGGGTGCACTCTGATCTCTGTCTCCCTGAACATCCTAGGGGACTGGGTTACTCCTGGCTGCCAGTCTTTGCATGAAAGACACCAGTGTTGCTCCATAAATCTGCCACCTTGTGGCACTTGGTCTCTCCTTCCTAGAGACAGAGCCTCCTGGGTGTAAGAGCCCTGGTAGCAGCCAGTAACTGCACAGGGATATGAGGCAGCACAGAGATTAGGGTTTCAAGGAGAATGTGGATATAATTACTCCAAGTCATCACACCGGCTAGTAGAAGCCTGTTAGCATTTGAATGTTATCTTTATCTTTTATGGATTCTGTACAGTTCAGACCAGTGCCTGGCATGTTGCTTATATAATACACAGTCAAGTGTGTGGTGATACCAAATCCAGCCTTAGTCTCCTAAGTATGAAATTTTTTGTTCATTAAAACAAAATGGTTTATATGATGGTTATATAAACTGGTAAGACAGAAGTACATATATGTGAGAGAGGGAAAAAAAACAGAAAGTTGAACATGAGGAACATGGATGTGAGACCAAATCATTTGGAACTAAGGCCACCTGATGCGAAGAGCTGACTCATTTGAAAACACCCTGATGCTGGGAAAGACTGAGGGCAGAAGGGGATGGCAGAGGATGAGTGGTTGGATGGTGTCACTGACTCAGTGGACATGAGTTTGGGTAGACTCTGGGAGTTGGTGATGGACAAAGAGGCCTGGTGTGCTGCCGTTCATGGGGTTGCAAACAGTCGGACACGACTGAGCGACTGAACTGAAGGCCACAGAAGCAGTTATTGTGTAACATGGGGAACGGATCATGTTGCTTCTAAGGCAGAAACCTGCTAGGAGAGGTTTTCTTTTTAAAATAGGAATCTGTCATGCCACCTCAGTATTAGAAATAATGATTGCATAAGATTTTTGGTAAGATTGAGGTTTCTGCAGTTGTGCTTTGCTCCTGATATTCTCAATCGCAAATTAGTTCATTTATTTCCAGAACCACTAGAGGGGGCTCTTCCCACATGCCAACCCCTCCTTTTTTCAGTCTATAGTTTTCAGACTAGTTTCCTCTTTAGTTGCTTTTTACTAGAGTTTCAGGAGCAATGAGAAGGTTGAGGTGTGCTATTTTTGAGATTTCCCTGTTGCAGAACTTCGAGCTAAATGTTAACTGCTTGCAGTTCAGTCATAAATTGGATGCCTTCAGCCAAGGTGGCCAGTGCTTGCAACAGGTTGTATTGTTGCTATTTAGAAAGCTATGCTGCAGATATTTAATAGAATCTTGCTAACAAAAGGGCCACCCCTTCTGGCAGTAGCCCTACTTGTTTCTCCTCAGAGCAGATTTTTTTTTTCTGCTTGTGCCTTCTGAATCCTGTAGACCCAGAAGAGACTGTCTTCGTTTCCCCTGTTTTCTGCTGCTGACTTTCCCCTTGCATCCCTTATGTAAACAGCTTCACCTGTGACACTGCATTTCAGTTTACCATTTCATCATCATCCCTCCAACACAACTGAGTCAGAATCAGGGTCTCTTACATTCTCTCACAGAATGATGACAATACTTGCTGGTTTTCTAAGAAACCTTCTTAGCACTCCAGTAGCCTTGGAGAAAGTACTATTATCCCTCTTGCGGATTTTCCCAGAAGTCCAGTTTCCGTACTGCTGAAGAATAGGTTTATCCTCTTGGGATGCAGGCGTGAAGGAGCATGTGTGCCTACCTGTGCACACGCACGGCCCCGGCCCTGCCTTCTGTTCCTCAGCTGGGGTCAAACAGTGACCTTAATCTTGGCCCCCCTAAAGCTACGTCTATGATCCTGATGCAAATAACTGGCACTAGCATGGCCTTACAGTGGCCTGGAGTTTTTAAGGTACAAGTAGAGAAATAAGCAACATGGTCTTTCAATTCTGAGGTAAGATTGTCTTATCTTTCATCTCAAGTGTGAGATTAAAGCTCTGGAACCTTCAAGAAAGAGAAACTACTGAAGCTGCATGCCAGCAAGTTCTCCCCAGTTACCTTTTGCTTTCTTTTTTTTGTTTTGGTGGACATAATCCTGGAGTGTCTGCTGTCTAACCTCTGTCCTTGGCTGGATATTAAAAAGAAATGTTTGGGGACTTACCAGGAGGTCCAGTAGTTAGGACTCAGTATTTTCACTGCCAGGGCCCCGGGTTCGCTGTCTGGTCAGGGAACTAAGATCCTGCAAGCAACACAGTGGGGGAAGAAAAAGTTTGATTTCAGGTGTTCTCATCTTGATCCCTTGGGAGAGAAGCATCTTTGCCATGAATTGAATTTATACAGTTTAACTTTGTGTGAGTTAATAGTAACTAATTACCTACTAAATACTAGACAGGGGTTTCCCTGGTAGCTCAATGGTAAAGAATTCCCCTGCCAATGCAGGAGACATGGGTTCGATTCCTGGGTCTGGAAGATCCCCGGGAGGAAGAAATACAAGAACACCCCAGTATTCTTGCCTGGGAAGTCACATGGACAGAGGAGCCCAGTGGGCTACAGTTCATGAGGTCACAAAAAAGGCAGACACAACTTAGCAACTAAACAACAAATACCAGACAGACCCTTTTATCATTTCACTTAAGGGCAATAAATTTGAGGTAGGTGGTGGTTAACTAGTCTGCACAAAAGGAAGCTTCCATGAGGGTGAAGTAACTTGCTGAAAAATTCTTGTTAGAAAGAAGTGGTGAGGGTGGGGAGGGGGCGCA
>SJYC01027700.1:0-26227 GCA_006408675.1 Madoqua kirkii | reverse complement strand
GCCTGTATAGGTTCATCCGGCCACATGTGATTGTTTACAACTCCCCAACTGTGAGATGCATGAGATGTTTTGGACTTACTAAAGGCAGATTCCTTTAGGAAGTTAGAAATTATTAGTATAGTGGGTTGGTTAGGAATTATATTGGGAAGTGTTTTTTCATTTGTTGTGCCGATAATTACTGCTGATTCCCTACCCTGGGTGTGGCAAGGGTGTCTCAGGTCAAACCTCTCTGCTGGCAATCTAGCTTGTGTGACAGGATTATTCATACTCCTGCCACTATGCACATGATTGTTGACTACTCTCAACCATAAACAGCACAGAGAGTTTGGATTATTTTGAGAGTCTTAATTAGCATAGAGCTTTACTCATTGTTGAGTCAATGATTGCCACCAGGCCTCCATATCCTTAGGCACCTAGGACTATATTAATCAATGTATTTGGAATACAGAAAAGAAAATATAGTAGTTTTTGATGTTATCAGTACTAGACTTTTTGAGTTAATGAATTTTCTCTTTTGTTATAGATCACTGTACTTTGTTATAAGTCACTGTGTACTTGCTATGTAAAAATGTTATTTTATCAGTATCTTAAGACTAAATAGATCTTAAGGGGAACATTGGTGAAGGTTTTTATTTGTTGGGCTGATGTTTGCTGCTAAATTTCCATATTCCCTGCACTTATAGTGAATATAACTAGCATATAGGAGATATAAGTATTAACCTTTAAGATTAATCATGTTAACCTTGGGTTAAATAAATTCCTTTCTTGATTGTAACTCACTACACCATCACCCTATAGGAGTGCAACTTTATTTGGAGGGTGGTGCTTGGTTTAAGAAAAAACACCCATGGAAAAAATAAGTCTTTTTGGTTATCAGAAAGAAAGAGTCATAAATGTCAGCAGGCCTCATGGTCAGAAGATGATGTAAAACCCCTAATAACTTTTTTTTTTTAATGTAAAGCACCTGATTTTGATAAAGGTCAGGACTGCTGACCCCTGTGTGACTCTGTATTCATCCCTATGTGTAACAAAAGGTATATAAGCAAACCTAAAAATTAAAAAATTGGATCAGTTTCTAGAAAGACTGATTCCCCCATGTTGTTTCTTTCTTGCTTCCCATTTTTCTGGCTGAGTTCCCATCTGGAATGTGGGTACCCACCAAGTCTGTTAATTTTGCCTGGGCTTCTAAGATCGGACTGGGGAGGCCTCAGTGCCTCCTCTCCTTCAGGAGAATGGAAAGACGACGCCTGTGGCCTATGTAGGTGGTGATTAGTATTCCATGTAAACCAAGTTATTCAGCCTCTTTTTCTGTGCTAATTTTCTAATCTCTCTCTATCTGCAATGAAATAAATTTCTTCCTAGAACACCGACTCCGTCCCCACCTTCGAATTACCCTGGATCCACTGAGGCTGGACCCCGGCAAGAGTGTTTTGCTTATGTTTTCCTCTAGGAGTTTTATAGTTTCTGGTCTTACATTTTGGTCTTTAATCCAATTTGAGTTTATTTTTGTGTATGAAGTTAAAAAGTGTTCTAGTTTCATTCTTTTACACGTGAGTGACCAGTTTTCCCAGCACCACTTGTTAAAGAGATTGTCTTTTCTCTATTGCATATTCTTGCCTCCTTTGTCAAAGATAAGGTGTCCATAGGTGCATGGATTTATCTCTGGGCTTTCTATCTTTTTTTCCATTGATCTATGTTTCTTCTTGTGTCAGTACTATACTGTCTTGATGACAGTTGCTATATAGTATAGCCTGAAGTCAGGCAAGTTTATTTCTCCAGTTACATTTTTCTTTCCCAAGATTGCTTTGGCTGTTCAAGGTTTTTTTTTTTTTTTTTTCTTTTTTTCTTTTTTTATTTCCACACAAATTGTGAAAGTATTTGTTCTAAATCTCTGAAAAATACCTTTGGTAGCTTGATAAGGATTGCATTGAACCTACAGATTGCTTTGGGTAGTATACTCATTTTCACTATATTGATTCTTCTGATTCATGAACATCAGGCATTCAATCTTATCATCACCAGGCGTGGTACAAGCAGAAATGTCTTTCCTGATGTGATACAATGTATCACTAATAATTTACAGGGCAACAGTCAGTCCTGATTACACCTTTTGTCTCAGCACAATTAGGTGAGCTTTGATGCTTTTGAACCGTGGTGTTGGAGAAGACTCTTGAGAGTCTCTTGGACTTCAAGGAGGTCCAACCAGTCCATCCTAAAGGAAATCAGTCCGGGGTGTTCATTGGAAAGGTTGATGTTGAAGCTGAAACTCCAATACTTTTGCTACCTGATGTGAAGAGCTGCTCTTTTGAAAAGACTCTGATGCTGGGAGGGATTGAGGGAGGGAGGAGAAGGGGATGACAGAGGATGTGATGGTTGGATGGCATCACCGACTCAATGGACATGAGTTTGGGTAAACTCTGGGTGTTGATGATGGATACGGAGGTCTGGTGTGCTGTGGTTCATGGAGTCACAAAGAGTCAGACACGACTGAGCGACTGAAGTTAACTGAACTGAACTGAACTGAACCTCCTTTTGTGTGTCAGTTACTTAGATGCAGCCAGCTATATGTAAACATTCACACCCTATGCACTTAGCATGCCTATATTAAATATATATGTGTGTGTGTGTGCGTGTGTGAGAGAGAGAGAGAGAGAGAGAGAGAGAGAGAGAGAGAGAGAGAGAAAGTTATACATAATTTTTAAGTGTTCTGGATTGAATGATACATTATAGCGCCTCTAGTAAAAAAGCAATTAGCAAATTTTGAAATTAGCACTTTTATTTTAAAACAAATACTTTAGTCCTGAGTTAGAGTGAGTTTGGACCCAGGGCTGACTCAGCCTGCACCCTTCCTTCCCATCTCAGTGGATCATGCCCAGAGTATGGCTGCAGCAGCAGACTAGGAAGACAGAGTATGACTGTGCATGCTGGTTCAGGAATCAATGCCCTTCCCAGTTTCTAATCCTTTTGGCTTAGCAATCCCCAAGGAGACTGACTGCCTACTTACACAGAAACTAGTGGAAATTCTGAAGCTCTTTAGGATTCTTGAAGAGGAAGAGGAACTTCAGTGCAGGATTTTAATTTTAGGAAAATTAAACTGGTAAGAGTGGATAAGAGAAATCAGTGAAAGCAAGAATCTTCCACAGTCTGTAACTGAACATGTTGGTGGGAAAATGTTTAGATCTGGATCTTACAGAATAGGAGTACATACAAAAGATGTCAATATTGATGCATTGTGTGTTGCACCTACACATGTTGATTGAAGTGACTTTTTATCCTCATTCTATGATAAATTGAGATTACAGGGAGAAATAAAAAAATTAATAGCTGTTGAAGAGGCATTTGTACCAGTTATCAAACTATTTTATGGGATAGAGATTGATATTTTGTTTGCAAGATTAGCACCTCAGACTATTCCAGAAGACTTGGACTTAAAATATATGACAGTCTGCTTAAAATTTTAGATATGTATAAAAAGTCTTAATGATTGCAGAGTAACCAATGAAATTTTACATCTAGTGCCAAACACTGACAACTTCAGGTTAACCCTGAGAACTATCAAACTGTGGGCCAAAAGCCACAACATCTACTCCAATATATTAGGTCACCTCAGTGTTGCCTCCTGGGCTATGCTCATAGCAGGAACTTGCCAGCTTTTTCCAAATGCAATGGCATCAACTATAGTACATAATTTTTTTCCCTGGTATTTTCTAAATGATATGTGTTTAAATTATATTAAAATAAAATTAACTATAGACACTGAAAAAAAAAAACGTAACTGATAATAGGTATTGGCAAAGGTGTGGAGAAAAGGGATAACTTGTGCACTGTGCGTAGGAATAAAACAGAGGAATTATGGGAAACCTACATTGAAGTTCCTCAAAAACTAAAAATGTAGCTGCCATGTGATCCAGCAATTTTACTTCTGGGTATTAAAAAATAAATAAACACTATCAAAAAGTTATAACACTGCCATGTTTATTGCTACATTATTTATAATAACCAGATATGGAAACAATTTATATTAATTTAAGATGAATGAATATAAAAATATGAGACAATGGAATATTATTTAGCCACTGAAAGAAGAAAATCACAACAATGTAAATGGACTTTGAGGGCATTATGTTAAGTTAAATGTTAGGCTGAGAAAGGCATACATTACATCTTCAATTGTATGTAAACTCTGATAATTTTTTTTAAATATTCTTATATACAGAGAATAGATTGTGTGGCAGAAGGGCTGAGGGCTGGGAGAATTGTGTGAAGGGAGTCAAATGTTTTAAACTTTCAGTTATAAAATAAAGAAATCATACAAATGCAATGTACATCATGGTGACTAAAGTTAATAGTGAAAGTTGCTCAGTCGTGTCTGACTCTTTATGACCCCAAGAACTAAAAAGTCCATGGAATTCTCTAGGCTAGAATACTGTCATGGTTAACCTTTCCCTTCTCCAGGAAATCTTCCCAACTGAAGGACTGAACCCAGATCTCCCACATTGCAGGTGAATTCTTTACCAGTTGAACCACGAAAGAGGAAAGTGAAAAAGCTGGCTTAAAACTCAACAATCAAAAACTAAGATCATGGCATCCAGTCCCATCACTTTATGGTGAATAGTGAAATTATGGAAACAGTGACAGACTTTATTTTCTTTGATTCTAAAATCACTGCAGATGGTGATTGCAGCCATGAAATTAAAAGATGCTTGCTCCTTGGAAGGAAAGTTATGACCAACCTAGACAGCGTATTAAAAAGCAGAGACATTACTTTGTCAACAAATGTCCGTCTAGTCAAAGCTACAGTTTTTCCAGTAGTCAAGTATGGATGTGAGAGTTGGACTATAAAGAAAGCTGAGCACCGAAGAATTGATGCTTTTTAACTGTGGTGTTGGAGAAGACTCCTGAGAGTCCCTTGGCCTGCAAGGAGATCCAACCTGTCCCTCCTAAGGGAAATCAGTCCTAAATATTGATAGGAAGTACTGATGTTGAATTCCAATATTTTGGCCACCTGATGCAAAGAGCCAACTCATTGGAAAAGACCCTGATGCTGGGAAAGATTTAAGGTAGGAGGAGAAGTGGACGACAGAAGATGAGAAGGTTGGATGGCATCACTGTCTCAATGGTTGTGAGTTTGAGCAAGCTCCAGGAGTTAGTGATGGACAGGAAAGACTGGTGTGCTGCAGTTCATGGGATTGCAAAGAGTAGGGCACAACTGACTGACTGACTGAACTGATTGTGGTAGTCATTTAAGAACATATACAAATATTGAGTCACATTTTATATTTGAAATTAATATAATATGTCAATTATACATCAATAATGTTTTAAAAAGTCTACTCCTTGAATGATGGCATTTTAAAATGGAAAAAGAAACCACTGGTTGAGAGGAAGTCTTTGCAATGCATCCATATGATTGGTACAGCTCTGAAATGTTTCCCCTTTCATTCTCATCCCCTGCTGTACCCCCTTATATAATCAACTTCTTTTATGTGTAGGATAAACAAATATATATCATGGGGTATCATTTCCATAGGTAAGTGACTGATCAGTTCATTCTGTGTTAAACCAAAGGAAGGCTATCCTGGATTGATCAGATACAATAAGTTGGTTAAATCTTTTTTTTTTTCACTTTTACTTTTTTCTTTTTTTAATATAAATTTATTTATTTTAATTGGAGGTTAATTACTTTACAACATTGTATTGGTTTTGCCATACATCAACATGAATCTGCACAGGTATACACGTGTTCCCCATCCTGAACCCCCCTCCCTCCTCCATCCCCTTTCCATCCCTCTGGGTTGTCCCAGTGCACCAGCCCCAAGCATCCAGTATCATGCATCGAACCTGGAAACGAAAAGCAACAGTAGACCTGCTCTTACTGACCTGAAAGAAAGAAAACCTATCTTTTAAACTGCCTAATAGGGAGGCTACATGGCAAAGAACAATAAGTATTTTCTAAGCACAGAAAGTGGTCCCTGGAAGATAGCTAGCAAGGAAATAGGAACCTCAGTCATGTGACCACAAAGAAATAAATTTTTCTAACAACCAATCCTCTGATGAAAATCACACTTCCATTCAGCACCTTAATTATAGCCTGAAAGAAGACCCAGTTAAATCATCCACAAAGTCCTATCCTGTGAACATTGTGAGGTAATAAATTTTTATCAATTTAAGTTGAAAAGTGTGTGATAACTTATTCATCAACAGGAAGCAAATGCCATATGTTTGACAAATGACTTGTGCCTAGTAATTATACAGTTCAATTATAAGAATTCAAACAATCTAATATTTGAATAAAATATTTGAATAGACACCTATCAAAGAAGATCTATGGAGAGCAAATAAGCACAGTAAAATATGTTTGCATTAGTTTTCTACTACTGCTATATGAAATGACCAGAAATTTAGTGGTTTAAAGCAACATATTTATTTTCTTATAGATTTATAGGTTTAGAAATTGACATGGGTCTCCTTGGGCTGAAATTAATATGTATACACAGGGCTGTACTCTTTTCTAGAGACTCTAATAATGTTTATGAGAATAAAATATAGTGCAACTATTTTGGAAATCCATCCATTCATCTCTTAGTCTAAAAATATATTTACCTATGACTTAGCAATTCCATTCTTAGGTACTTACCCAAGATGAATGAAACATAAATCCATAGTAAACTTGCTCATGACTATTAATAGTAGTTCTAATCCTAATAGGGAAAAAGTGAAAACTACCCAAATATCCATCAACAAGAGAGTAGATAAATTGTGGTTACAAGATGAATGAAACATAAATCCATAGTAAACTTGCTCATGACTATTAATAGTAGTTCTAATCCTAATAGGGAAAAAGTGAAAACTACCCAAATATCCATCAACAAGAGAGTAGATAAATTGTGGTTATCTGCACAGAGGAATATTACTCAATAATGCAAATTAACAAAATTCTGACATACACAAAAACATGTATGACCTTTAGAATCACTATATACCAAGCACAAAAGAGAATATACTCTAAGATTTCACTTATGAAACTCTAGGAAAGATGACTGTAATCTATTCATAGAAAGTAAATTAGTGTTGCCTGCTTCCTGGGATGTGAAGCAGAGATTTAACGGAAAGTGGTATGTGGAAAATTTTGGCATGATAAAAAAGTATTATACCTTGCTTAAGGCAACATATGCATGGCTGTATGCATATGTTAAAATAATTGAACTATAAAATTAAATAGACCCATTTTATTGTATGAAATTATAACTCAGTAGTTTTTTTTTAATGAAATAAGTTAAAGACATTTGAGACAGATGAAATATAAAACAATTTGTCTCCATTAGGTATAAGTAAATAAATAAGAGTTAGTCACTTGGTCGTGCCCAACTCTTTGGGACTGCATGAACTGCAGCCCACCAGGCTCCTCTGTCCATGAGATTTTCCAGGGAAGGATACTGGAGTGGGTTGCTATTTCCTTCTCCAGGATATATTCCCAACCCAGGGATCGAACCCAGGTCTCCTGCATTGCAGGCAGATTCTTCAACGACTGAGCTACATACCCTATAGTAACTGTTAGTTGCTCAGTCGTGCCCAACTCTTTGTGACCGCATGGGCTGTAGCCCACCAGGCTCCTCTGCCCATGAGATTTTCCAGGCAAGGATACTGGAGGGGGTTGCCATTCCCTTTTCCAGGAGATCTTCATATCCTATAAGAAATGCTAAAAGAAGTTTCTCAGGCTGAAGACACCAGATGGAAACAGATGGAATTCCAGATCAGCATGAGGGAAAGAAAAATAAGAGACAGATTAAATATCTGGATAAATGCAGAAAACTTAAAAAAAAAACAGAACTATATCTATGTTCACCTGAATATCAGTCCTATATTGCTATGTACCAAATTGCTCTTCTACTTCAAAGCCAGGGAGTTTCTTTTTTCACTTAGCTAAGACAGACTAATATAATGGAAAAAGGAGTCCAACTGCTCACAACACACACACACACAACAATAAAGAGGCAAGGCTGTTGGAAAGGAAACTTTGCTTTATTTTGAATGCCAGCCACTAGAGATGGGAGGGACTCCTCCAGAAGTTGGCTCCTCCCATTGACTATTACTGCACAAGAGCTTTTATAGCCTGAAGGAGGGGGCTATATATAGAAAAGTACAGTCAGCTCTGACAATAATCTTGAAATTGGTCATTGGCAATCTGACAAGCTTCATGTTAACTGCTTTAAGTACAATAAAGCTTCAGTTCCATGGTTGTTATATTCCCATTTTCCTGAGGCCAGTTCTCAGAATTGTGGCCAGCTTATGTCATGGCTACAGTCTGGTCATCATGTAGTTAACTTCTTCTACCTAGAGGGGGGTTTCAATATCTAAAGAACAGATCCCAAGATATGGCTTACAATATTATCTATAGTTCTTGAAAAGAACTAATGTTCTTGACTATAAGTGACTACGTTATTATTATCTGGTCTCCTTTGATTGTTTTCCTTTGTTTATGCATTTTTCTCATTTCTCTGATTAAACTCACTATTTGGCTAAAGTTTTTCCACAGACAAAAGGCAGGTGGAGGACATGAAAGGCAAGGACTATAGGGTCCTGCTCTATTTCAGTGTGACCTTTTCCAGAATGACCAATAAGTGAAGCTATACATTATGTAGTCTTTTTTGTGTGGCTTATTTCACTTTGCATAACACTTTTGACATTCAATTTAGTTCAGTTTAGTCACTCCGTCGTGTCTAACTCTTTGCGACCCCAGGAATCTCAGCACACCAGGCCTCCCTGTCCATCGTCAACTTCCGGAGTTTACTCAAACTCATGTCCATCAAGTTGGTGATGCCATCCAGCCATCTCATCCTCTGTCGTCCACTTCTTCTCCTGCCCCCAAACCCTCCCAGCCTCAGAGTCTTTTCCAATGATTCAACTCTTCTCATGAGGTGGCCAAAATGTTGGAGTTTCAGTTTTAGCATCATTCCTTGCAAAGAACACCCAAGACTGATCTCCTTTAGAATGGAATGTTTGGATTTCCTTGCAATCCGAAGGACTCTCAAGAGTTTTCTCCAACACCACAGTTCAAAAGCATCAATTCTTCAGTGCTAGGCTTTCTTTACAGTCCAACTCTCACATTCATACATGACCACTGGAAAAAACATAGCCTTGATTAGATGGACCTTTGTTGGCAAAATACTTTTGACATTAATTCATTTATCTTGCTTAACAATTGTTCATTTATTTTATTACTGATTTTTTTTTATTTGTAGATGTATCATACTTTGTTTCAGTCTTAACCACGTATCTGTTCAGGCTGCTATAACCAAATAACACAGGGTAGGTGTTTAGAGATTTATTGCTCACTATTCTGGAGGCTGGAGATCTAATATTAGGGTGACAACATGGTCAAGTTCTGGTGAAGCTCCTCTTTCAGTTTACAGACTGCCATATTATTAGTGTGATCTCATATAGCAGAAGCAGCTAGAGAGTTGTCTGGGATCCCTTGTGTGTATGCATGTTAATTTGCTTCAGTTGTATCTGACTCTTTGTGACCCGATGAACTGAAGCCTGCCAGGCTCCTCTGTCCATGGGATTCTACAGGCAAGTATATGGGTGTGAATTGTCGTGCCCTCCTCCAGGGAATCTTCCAGAGCCAGGGATCGAACCCATGTCTCTTATGTCTCCTACACTGGCAGATGGGTTCTTTACCAGTAGCACCACATGTGCTAGTGGTAAAGCCCATGGGATCACTTATATGAGAATTAATCTCATTCAAAGGGCTCTATACTCCTGACCTGTGCACTTTCAAAGTGCCTCATCTCCTAATTTCATCACTTTGAGCATTAGGATTTCAATATATGAATTTGAGGATAGAGGTCACATATAGATCATAGCAGAGCATATCAAAATTATTTCCATTTTTTCACTACAGTGGATAAAACTACTCTAAACACTCATTTGCAGGTCATTGTATAAATGTGTCTCCTTTTCTTTTACTTACATGCCTGCTGCTGCTGTCACTTCAGTCGTGTCTGACTCTGTGCGACCCCACAGATGACAGGCCACCAGGTTCCGCCATCCCTGGGACTCTCCAGACAAGAACACTGGAGTGGGTTGCCATTTCCTTCTCCAATGCATGAAAGTGAAAAGTGAAAGTGAAGTCACTCAGTCGTGTCTGACTCCCAGCGACTCCATGGACTGCAGCCTACCAGGCTCCTCCGTCCATGGGATTTTCCAAGTAAAAGTACTGGAGTGGGTTGCCTAGGTATATGCACAGCTTTAAAGAAATTACCACAATTTTTCCCCAAATGACTGAATATTTTACATTCCCAGCAAGGGCTATATGAAATTTTCAATGGTCTGTATACACCTGTGATTGTTAATTGTGTGTGTTACCTTGACTGAACCAAGAGAAGACACATATAAGTATACTATATTTATAGATATTATAGATAGATAGATAGATAGAGTCATTATTATGTTATATACATATATATATGCTGTGTGTTATGCTTAGCTGCTCAGTCATGTCAGACTCTTTGTGACCCCCATGGACTCTAGTCTGCCTCTGTTGATGGGATTCCCCAGGCAAAAATACTGGAGTGAGTAGCCATTTACTTCTTCAGGGGATCTTACCAACCCAGGGATCAAACCTAGGTCTCCCACATTGTAGTCAGATTCTTTACTATCTTAACCACTATGAATATATATGTAACTAAAATATATATATATATATATATACAACTAAAAAATATATGTATATAACTAAAATATATACATAACTAATATATATAATACTAAAATTTATATAATACTAATATATAATATTAAAATATTAAAATACAAAAATACATATACATATAAAATACTATATATCAGTCAGTCAATGGTTCAGTCACTCACTTGTGGCGGACTCTTTTCAACTCCATTGACTGCAGCATGCCAGGCCTCCTTGTCCATCACCAACACCCAGAGTCTACTCAAACACATGTCCATTGTGTCAATGATGCCATCCAATGATCTTACCCTCTCTCATCCCCTTCTCCTCCTGCCTTCAATCTTTCCCAGCATCAGGGTCTTTTCAAATGAGTCAATTCTTTCCATGAGGTGGCCAAAGTATTGGAACCTAAGCTTGAGCATTAGTCTTTTCAATGAATATTCAGGACTGATTTCCTTTATGATGGATCTGGTTGGATCTCCTTGTAGTCCAAGGGACTCTCAAGAGTCTTCTCCAACACCACAGTTCAAAAGCATCAATTCTTTGGCACTCAGCTTTCTTTACATCCACACATGACTGCTGGAAAAAACATAGATTTAATTAGATGGGCCTTTGTTGGTAAAATAATGTCTCTGCTGTTTAATATGCTGTCTAAGTTGGTCATAGTTTTTCTTCCAAGGAGCAAATGTTTTTTAATTTCACAGTAACAGTCACCATCTGCAGTAATATTGGAGCACCAAAATTAAAGTCTGTCACTGTTTCCACTGTTTTTCTGTCTATTTACCATAAAGTGATGGAATAGGATGCCATGATTAGTTTTCTGAATGTTGAATATTAAGCTAACTTTTTTACCCTCTTCTTTCACTTTCATCAAGAGGCTCTTTAGTTTTTCACTTTCTGCCATAAGGCTGGTGTCATCTGATATTTCCCCCAGCAATCTTGATTTCAGTTTATGTTTCATCCACTTCAGCATTCCTCATGATGTACTCTGCATGTAAGCTAAATAAGCAGGGTGACAGTATACAGCCTTGATGTACTCCTTTCCTGATTTGGAACAGTTCTAACTGTTGCTTCTTGACTTGCATACAGATTTCTCAAGAGGCAGTTAAGGTGGTCTGGTATTCTCATCTTTTTTAAGAATTTTCCAGTTTATTGTGATTCACAGAGTCAAAGACTTGGCATAGTCAATAAAGCAGAAGTAGCTGTTTTTCTGGAACACTCTTGCTTTCTCAATGATCCAGCGGATGCTGACAATTTGATCTCTGGTTCCCCTGCTTTTTCTAAATCCAGCTTGAACATCAGGAAGTTCATGGTTCACATACTGCTGAAGCCTGACTTTGAGAATTTTGAGCATTACTTTACTAGCATGTGAGATGAGTGCAGTTCGGTGGTAGTGCAATTGGGTGGTAGTTTGAACATTCTTTGGCATTGCCTTTCTTTGGGATTGGAATGAAAACTGACCTTTTCCAGTCCTGTGGCCACTGCTGAGTTTTCCAAATTTGCTGGCATATTGAGTGCAGCACTTTCAATTTGATCTCTGGTTCCCCTGCTTTTTCTAAATCCAGCTTGAACATCAGGAAGTTCATGGTTCACATACTGCTGAAGCCTGACTTTGAGAATTTTGAGCATTACTTTACTAGCATGTGAGATGAGTGCAATTTTGCGATCGTTTGAACAGACTTTGACTTTTCCCCCTCCCCTTTGGGATTGGAATGAAAGCTAACCTTAAATTCAGATTTAAATTGAAGAATATCTCTTATGAATATACAGTGGAAGTGATAAATAGATTCCAGGGATTAGATCTGATAGACAGGGTGCCAATTTACAGGAGGCAGAGATCAAGATTATCCCCAAGAAAAAGAAATGCACAACGGCAAAATAGTTGTCTGAGGAGAGCTTACAAATAGCTGAGAAAAGAAGAGAAACTAAAACAAGGTGAAGAGGAAAGATATGCCCATTTTAATGCAGAGTTCCAAAGAATAACAAGAAGAGATAAAAAAGCCTTCCTCAACTATCAATGCAGAGAATCAGGGGAAAACATTAATATGGGAAAGTTAGAGATCTCTTCAAGAAAATTAGAGATTAAGGAAACATTTCATGCAAAGATGAGCATAATAAAAGAAAGAAATATTATGGACCTAACAGAAGCAGAAGATATTAAGAAGAGGTGGTGAGAATACACAGAAGTAAACAAAAAAGATCTTCATGACCCAGATAACCATGATGGTGTGATCACTCACCTATAGCCAGATATTCTGGAATGCAAAGTCAAGTGGACCTTAGGAAGCATGACTACCTACAAACAAAGCTAGTGGAGGTGATGATATTCCAGTTGAGCTATTTCAAATCCTAAAATATGATGCTGTGAAAGTACTACACTCAATATGCTAGCAAATCTGGAAAACTCATTAGAGGCCACATAGACTGGAAAAAGACAGTTTTCAGTCCAATCCCAAAGAAAGTCCTTGCTAAAGAATGTTCAAATACTGTATAT
Source organism: Madoqua kirkii (assembly GCA_006408675.1). Taxonomy (NCBI): domain Eukaryota; kingdom Metazoa; phylum Chordata; class Mammalia; order Artiodactyla; family Bovidae; genus Madoqua; species Madoqua kirkii. Next base: position 13,043 of record SJYC01027700.1, on the reverse strand, counting down.
AATATATATTATATATATGTGTATATTGAATACCACATTGTACTGGTTCTGTTTTATATTTGGAGAATCCTGATTAATACAATGGGCTTCCCAGCTGGCGTTATTGGTAAAGAACTTGCGTGCCAAAGCAGGAAATGTAAGAGATGAGGGTTCAGTCACTGGGTCAGGAAGACTAATATAACACCCAATACACAACGATGGGAAAAGCATAAGAAAACAGCAATAGACATCTCAGTTCAAATGAGGGGGAAATAGAAGATGAAGAAACAGTTACTGCTTCCAGGCAGTTATGTAATCCAGACAGGCAAACTATAGCCAAAATCCCTTGGTCAGTTTCAAGGATTTGGGATAATTCTGCCTGGCTCTTGGCTTTGTCCTTGCAGGAGCTTTATTTCTGCTTCTGATTCATCCTTCCTTTTTCATGTAAAGTAGCATTTATTTGCAGCTCAGACTGCTTTCTGCCAGTAGAATTTTGGGGGTCTAAGAGATTTTTTTTTTAATTGTATCTGTCTCTTATATTCTAAGCTGGCAGTGTTTCTGCTAAATTAATTTCATAAGAACTTTGTGAGCATCCCATGTATTTCAGAGGGATTCATTCCTTTACACAAAGGACAAACTCACTGCTCTTTTCAGGATAATCCCTTCTCTAATTCTTGCTCCAGCTGAGATGGATGAGAGAGAATGACTTTAAACTTCCAAGTGGTCCTCTGATACAATTTAAAGGATCTGTGAAGCACACTCTTAATCTCTTTAAAGACCCTTTTATGTGACTAAATACTCTGATATTTAATCTTTCTGAGGCTTCAGGAAAGTGTGTAGTCACCCTTAGTCTTTTCTCTGGAGCACATTTTTCTTACAGTAAATCTCTTAATTTAGTGTCTTTTGACATTCCCATAGGTTATTTCCAAAATCATCAGATTCTGCTTCTTTTTGATCTAATAGTTCTTCCCTCAATTTTCTCTTTCTCTTGCATTTTACTATAAGCTACAAGAAAAACCATGCTGTGCCTTTAACTGTTTGAAAATCTTCTTAACTATGTGGACAACAAATCCCCAAAATGTTGCGTGCCATTCATGCTAACAATGCTGCCTGCCGTCAGTCACTGCAGCATCCTGAGTGGAATTGAGTTTGGAGAAAAACAAGATACTGGCCCTGGGTAAGATAAACAACATATCAAGGAATGATTTCAATGAGCCCAGACTCCTGCATCTTCCCATGCATACAAAATCACCAATATCCTTAACTTGAGATATCTGTTTTTTTTCTTTCTTTTATTTTTTTGTGATTAGCAACAATATTTTGATGTTCAACTCCTTTTTTTTTTTTTCTCCAGCAAAAACTCCTATATATGCTAGCTTCTCCCTTACCTCTTTGGAACACTTCCTCAAAGCTATTTGAGAGGCTGTCTTCTGAACTCTATTTCTCAGTAAGGTCCTGAATAAAACATAACTTTCCATTTCTTTTGTTCAGTCAATAAGTAAATATTTATCACTTTAAAGTTATTTCTACATAATTGCAAGTGTCAATTCTGCTAAGCTCTCTGCAGCTATAATGACTTCCCCTTCCTCTACTTTCCAATAATATTCTCCTCTCCTTCTGAGCCCTTGCCAACAGTGTCCTCCAAATCCAGATTTCTACCAGTTTGTTTAGGGTGATTTAGACTTTATTATGTTTTTAAAAGGTCTTCCAGCTATCACTCTTCAAAGCTATTCTCACATTTTTAGGTACTTATTACAGCAGCACACCACTACAAAAACGAAAACCCATATTAGCTATCTGCTGTGCTCTGCTGTGCTAAGTTGCTTCAGTCATGTCTGACTCTTTGTGACCTTATGGGCTGTAGCCCACAAGGCTCCTCTGTCTATGGGATTCTCCAAGCAAGAACACTGGAGTGGGTTGCCATGCCCTCATCCAGGGGACCTTCTTAATGTCTCCTGCATTGGCAGGAGAGTTCTTTACCACCAGCACCAGTTGGGAAGCCCCATATTAACTGTCTATTGCTGTTTAAATACTGTATCAGTCACGCTTCAACAAGAGAAAGAGAACTAGTAAAAAAAATCATATATATATCTTTATTTATTTGTTACAAGGAATCTCATGCAATTGTGGAGATTGGCTAAGCAAATCTGATTCTAAAATATTCACTCTTTGTGCACAGATGCCAAAAAGAAAGACAGAGACAGAATTTTGGAGGAACAAGAAAGAGTAGCTTTAGTTTTTGCCAGGCAAAGAGGAATCACAGCAGGCTAGAACCTTAAGAACTGTGCCCCTTTCTCTGGGAAGCAGGGATAGGTTTTATATCCAGGGACTGGTGGTCTAGATTAGATGATAAGACTCAGACCAATGAAGGTCTTAACATTTTTCTTTGCTTCTGAAAATTTATTGCCAAAGATGCCATCAGATGGCTCAACAACAAGGTCTGGTGTTTCTGAGGTTATCAGCCCCTGATCTTTTTGAAATGCAGAAGGCTACAAGGGAGAGTAGGGGGAGGAGAATACCAGGTGCAAAGTATAATTCATATGGAGTCATGGGGTAAATAGCTTTGTTTAGCTTTGTGGAGGACAAGCCTAGCTACAGGTGTTTTTTAGGAGTAACAGCTAAAGAGTAACCAAAATTTCTTAACTATTTCAGGCACATCTAATGTTGTTTCCCTAGCCTGTTCACTGTTTCCTTATCATCCTTATCAAAAAATAAAAGTCTTATTTCTATTTAAAAAAAAATCTCATTTCTATTTTTGCTGCAACAGATTCCCAAATGCCAATTTATTCCCTTTGTATCAGTGGAGAAAGTAATGGGGCATCGTTCTTGTTTGGCTAAGGATAAAGCTTCAGTTTTACTCCACTTGACAAACTCCAGCTATTTGGCACAAGAGTCCATCTACTTCCTACTTTGAGTCCAGATTCCATTGGACAGATCCTTTAGAGGGGACAATAGTGCTAAGGATGAAAGTCATTGGCATGGAATGGAGCTTTCTGTCTACAGATGGCAGTCAGAAAGGAAAGCCTAAGGGAAAAAAAGCAATTGCAGACTCAGGTCTGGACTTTCCCTCAACACAGGAGGCCTATAACCATTTTTAAGTGAGTTTTAACTTATTTAGTCAATTATAGCCAGGGTAGTCTCCTCTTTGATTAATTTAAACTCTGGGTAGATTAGGGTTTGAATCACCTCTGAAAAATACCTTGATGGCTTAATGTTTGATGAAATAACTGAGTGAAGGTGTATATATGCAAATAGATGATCACTACATTCCTTCCCATTTCTTTTGATACATCAGAAAGCCAACTAGCTCTTTCATTTGTCTCTGAAAACATGCAATTTCTTTTATGTTGCACTGTATTAGCCAAGTAAGTTTCAGGTCTGGACTATATTGAGGTAAAGAAGGTTTCATCTCATGATGATGGAAGGAGTGAAAAAGTATCTGTGGACATTTTAAATTACCATATTTTGCTTTCCAGTCACAAATTATTTACACTTAAGCTACATTCACAGAATATTCACCCCTTCAATCTACTTTCCCCCACTATTTATACAAAGTACAAGAACAGATAAGAGTGATCTATGGTCCCACTATTTATACAAAGTACAAGAACAGATAAGAGTGATCTATGGTGATGCTCTCAGGGATCTATGGTAACCAAAAAGGAATATAATGGAATGTCATGAGATGAGGATTTCTGCAGTCTAACTTGGGAGAGGATTACAAAGAAGAAATAAATTGCCAAAGTTTATACAAATAAAAAAGTAAGAGCTATGCATTATAGTATGCAAATTTTATTTCAATAAAATAATAAACATTTAAAAAATATCAAACTGAAAGAAGCTGTTAAAAGTAGATTACTTGAATAGTATATTGGTGAAACATTGAAGGATGGGGGAGAAGCAGATGACAGAGGATGAGATGGTTGGATAGCAACACTGACTCAATGGACATGAGTTTGGGTAAACTCCAGGAGTTGGTGATGGACATGGAAGCCTGGCATGCTGCAGTCCATGAGGTTGCAAAGAGTTGAACACGACTAAGTGACTGAACTGAATTGTAATATCTGAATATCTTGTAAGTAGATCTTAATGAAATAGAGTCAAAAATGATAAAATATTAAAAAGAAGATAATACATGTACAAAAATGAGAAGGTTTAAAATAGTTTTAATGAGAGACTCCCAAAAGCAGTTCTGAGAGAATGGATGAGGGTTCGTATTTGAAAATAGCACCACTAAAATTTTTCCAGAAATAATCAAACACAAGAAGAAGTAAAACTCCAAAAGAGTAGTGTGTTTTTATCTCTTTTGGTTATCACTGTATCATCAGAATATAGAACTCTACCTGGCAAGGATTAGATATGCAATTAATGTTAATAAGTGTTTGTTAAATAAATGAATATATCCTTAGAAATGAGGAGTAATTTATAATGAAAAATAACTATAACTCACTTAAAATTATTGTAGTGATTACAGAAATGCAAAGATAAACACAAGACCTTAAAAGCAGTCATATTGAAAAGAGATATTGTTAGACCCGGAGAAGGCCTAATCACCGGAGCCGTCGCTTCACAGATCACCAAGACTCGGATATCGATGCAACCGCAAGAGGATTTATTAAACCGGGGCGCCGGGGTTCGAACTCCTCGGGAGGAGTGAACCCCGAACACTGGTTGAGAAGAATTTTTATACAGAAAAATCACAAGCAGGCGGGAATAGGGTTAGGACAATGTGATTGGGGGCCATAAGCAGGTACAGGTGGGGTGAGGACGTTTGATTGGTGGGCAAGGCTTGACCTTTGCAGGGATAGGTCTGCAAGTTATCAGGCTGAAACGGCTGGCTGACCACCCTAAGGCGGTTGGTCAGAACAGCCACCCGGAAAAATCTTTACAGAAAATACATCATCTGGGGGTCTCTTGCCAGGAAACTAGGCTATAAGTCATTAGTTAAAGTTTAATAGAAACATACCACCATAATTATAAAGGTGCTGCTTCAGGGATCAGGAGGCTATGAGTCACCGAAAGAAAAGAGGGCTATTTTTATTATTAAACAGAAAATACATCACCTGGGGGTCCCTTGCCAGGAAACTAGGCTATAAGTCATTAGTTAAAGTTTAATAGAAACATACCACCATAATTATAAAGGTGCTGCTTCAGGGATCAGGAGGCTATGAGTCACCAAAAGAAGAGGGCTATTTTTATTATTTTTTTTTCATGAGGTATGGCCTGCCTCTAAGGTTTTAGAACAAAGAAGGCCTGGAGAAAACCTAAAGTTTTTAACCTAATTTCTTCAAGTTCAAGGAGTCAAAATAAACTCCTCCCCCACAAAGTACTCCTGCCAGAAATGCTAAATCTAATCAGGTGTTTGGCCCTTACTGTATTCAAGAAATACAGAGATAGGACTTTGCTGGTGGTCCAGTGGTTAAGAATACACTTGACAATGCAGGGAACACAGGTTCAGTCCCTGATCCAGGACGATCCCATATGCCATGGAGCAGCTGAGCCTGTGCCCAACTGCTGAGTCCATGTACTGCAACCACTGAAACCCGAGTGCCTAGAGCCCGTGAGCCACAACAGAGGTCACTGCAATGACAAGCCCACACACCTCAGTGAAGAGTAGCTCCCTCTCTGCAACTAGAGACCGCCCACATGCAGCGAGGAAGACAGAAGTGAAGTGAAGTCGCTCAGTCGTGTCCAACTCTTTGCGACCCCATGGACTGTAGCCTACCAGGCTCCTCTGTCCATGGGATTCTCCAGGCAATAGTCCTGGAGTGGATTGCCATTTCCTTCTCCAGGGGATCTTCCCAACCCAGGGCTTGAACCCAGGTCTCCCGCATTGTAGACAGACGCTTTACCATCTGAGCCACCAGGGAAGTCCAAGGAAGACCCAGCACAGCCAAAAATAATGAATAAATAAATCAGGGGTAGAGGATCGAGGTGAATAAAATCACAAGAAACCCATCCTGGTCTGTTCCAGAAGTCCAAGTTATGGGGGCGGGAGGAAGAATTGTTCTGTAATAGCGATTGAAGAGACGGAACAACCAAGCACAGTGAATAAATCTTGATTGGATCGTGGCTTCAGAAAATGATAACAAAGCATTTTTATGATATGTGACAATAGGACAATTTAAATAGGTATGGGCATGTGATGCGGGTAGGAATTCAGAGCATTTTCTCAAGTGTGTCTGTGGCCCTGCAGGCAGGGGAATGCCCTAGACCTTAGGAGCTGCATGCTGAAGTGCCTAGGAGTGAAGTTCACGATGACTGCAGCTTATTTTTTTTAATTGAAATATAGTTGATTTAAAATATGAACGTTTCACATGTACAACATAGTGGTTTGATATTTTTATGTATCCCCCAGCCGGCCCTGCCTCCTCCCACTCACACACATGTATTTAACACCTGTTACACACACACCTGCACACATCATTTGGAGAGCAGAAGTACTTTGAATGGAGGCTTTGTCCTCTGTGCTAGGCAGGTGCCAGGCACTTTGCATGTGTGCTCTTACTTAATTCTGACAACTCTTTAAGCTGGACCTCATGCATTCCCATTTTGCAGAGAAGTTGTTAGACCCGGAGAAGGCCTAATCAACGGGAGTCGTCGCTTCACAGATCACACCAGAACACAGGATATCGATGCAACCGCAAGAGGATTTATTGAACCGGCACGCCGGGGTTCGAACTCCGCAGAAGGAGTGAACCCAGAACACTGGTTGGGAAGAATTTTTATACAGAAAAATCACAAGCAGGCGGGAATAGGGTTAAGACAATGTGATTGGGGGGGTCATAGGCAGGTACAGGTGGGGTGAGGACGTTTGATTGGTGGGCAAGGCTTGACCTTTGCAGGGATAGGTCTGTAAGTTATCAGGCTGAAACGGCTGGCTGACCACCCTGAGGCGGTTGGTCAGAACAGCCACCCGGGAAAATCTTAACAGAAAATACATCACCTGGGGGTCCCTTGCCAGGAAACTAGGCTATAAGTCATCAGTTAAAGTTTAATAGAAACATACCACCATAATTATAGAGGTGCTGCTTCAGGGATCAGGAGGCTATGAGTCACCAAAAAGAAAAGAGGGCTATTTTTTCATGAGGAATGACCTGCCTCTAAGGTTTTAGAACAAAGAAGGCCTAGAGAAAACCTAAAGTTTTTAACCTAATTTCTTCAAAGTGAACTGGCTGAGCCAAGGCCAGGGAAGGTAGCTTGCCTGAGAATCCACAGCTAAGCAGCAGAGAAAGGACTTGAGCCCCTGTCTGCTCCCCACCAGCTCAAGCCCTTCCTAGGCTCAGTTTGAGGTTTATTTATTTATTCATCTATTGACAGGAACGTAGGCCGCTTCCATATCTTGGTTATTGTAAATAATGCCGCAATGAACGCAGGAGTGTATATGTCTTTTCTAATTAGTGTTTTTGTTTTCTTTGGATAAGTACCCAAGAGTGGACGTGCTGGATCGTATGGTAGCTTGTTTCAATTCTTTGAGGAATCCTCGTATTGTCTTCTTTAGTGGCTGCAGCAATTTACATTCCCACCAGCCCTGCAGGATAATTCCCTCTTCTTCACAGCCACTGTACAGTAGAGAAGCCTGGAAAATCAAGTGGCCAAAGTGAACATCATTGTTAATAAGGCAAAATGAAACCATGCACCACTTGTTAAGATGCAAGGAGAAAAATGCAACCTCAACGTGTCACTTGAAATTTTATCTCAGAAAATCCTATTATTTTCGTTCAATCTGTAGGAAAATCTCATGTCTATGATTTGATTTGTTGGCTTTCTTTCTGAGTGTTCAGTTTCTTGATATGCTTAAAATTTTTGGTTTTCAGGCTCATTTTGAGTAGTCCACAGAGATGTTCATTGTGCTTTCGAGCAGGATTAATGTTTTTCATATTTTATCCATTATTCCTGTGTGCTTGGAGCAGGAGTAGTACTTTAAGTATGAATTTACAGAGCAAATGATAGAAATCAAACATTCTGTTTATACCCTGTGTGTGTCCTAAATCGCCTCAGTCATGTCCAGCTCTTTGTGACCTTCACAGGGATGCTATGCCCTCGATGCAGGGATTGAACTCACATCTCTTAGGTCTCCTGCATTGGCAGGTGGGTTCTCTTAGGAAGCCCTGTCTATACCCTGGTATAGTACAATAGAAAGAGCCAGGCCTCAGCAGGCCAGAGCCCTACTTTTGACTCCCAGCTCTGCTGTGTGATCTTGTTCATGCTCCTGACCTCTGAGACCCAGTTCTCTCATCCACAAATGGGCATAATAACACCTACCTTGCAGGTGAGGATTAAATGAAATCAGGATTTTCATTAAATTAAATGAGGATTTTGTGAGGATTAAATGAAAAACACCTGGCTCGTCTTTCCAAATGTTGACTTTGTAGTTGAAATGATGATTGACTCTCCCATAGAGCATGAGTGAAACAGCAATTTCATATTCTGCCAACAGGTACAAGCGAGGCTGCTGGATTTTTAAAAACAAAAGGCCTCCAAATACATGTGAACTGTTGACACTGACGTTGAGTGGTCCCTTAATTTACTCTGTGCACATGTGTGTGCTCAATCATGTCTGACTCTGCAGCTCCATGGACTGTAGCCCGCCAGGCTCCTCTGTCCAACAGATTCTCCAGGCAAGCATCCTGGAGTGGGTTGCCATTTCTTTCTCCAGGGGATCTTCCCAACCCAGGGATCAAACTTGCTTCTCTTGCATCTCCTGCATCGGCAGGCAGGTTCTTTACCAGCCCGGCCACCAGGGAAGCCTGATATATATCGAGTGGTCCCTCAGTCCAGTTTCTGTCAGGGGAGTTCTCAGAGGGAGTAAGGAGAACACAAACAAGCCAGAATGTGTGGTATTTCTGGAGCCTGAAAATGAAAAATCCAGTAGCAGAATAACCTTTCTGGTGCTAACCAGTTTCTGGAGCTCTAGTAACCTGCAAAAATTAATGAGGCAAAACCGCTTCTTTTTCAGGGACAGAGTCAAAGAGTCCTGTCATTCAGATCCAAACAGCCAGTAGTAATAATAGGTTGGAGGATATTGGATGTTTAGGTATGGGAGGTGGGAACTAGAGCTAAGTTGTTGGTTTTTTTTTTTTAATTGGCATATAGTTGATTTCCAATGTTGTGTTACCTGCTGGGGTTCAAAAAAGTGATTCAGTTATACACATACGTGTAAATATATGGAAACTAGTTTTGAGTAATACATGCCGCAGATGAGCCCTGGTGTGGATCTGAGGCTGCCTTCCTTTGGCATTTTTAAAATTAAATTCCTGAGTCTTAATAGCATTTCTCTGGAGCCCTTCCAAACCCAGGATCCAGCCTAGGGGATCCAGTCTACTTCCCAGATAGTCTAGAGTTCTTTTTGTGGGTCCTCTGTCCCCTGGAGGCACCAGACCCCTTCCAGCTGACATCATGGCCAGCCCCACATGGATTTTCACTAGAATTACTGACTCTCCCCTCTCATTCAGGTTGTGTGTCATAACCAGTACATCCTTCACCAGGACACCAGAGTGGGAGATTCAGGCAAGAGAGAAAGAACTGGGAAAGGTATGTGACTACATCCAAGGCACTTTCACATTTGGAAATTAACTTAAGTCACTGAAATCTTATGAAGCCAGGAGGACATAATACTTATTTTTACTTTGCTAATGAGTTTCAGTGTGCTGGTAATAAACCCTGGTTACTTTAATAACAAAATTTTTGAAATTATAGAAAAGAATTACATGATTTTGCTACATGAAAAGAAATGATTAAAATTTGTTATTTTATTAGTCAACATCAGCCTAAAAGAGTTGTTTTTGTTTTTTGTTTCTTTCACCATTACTGTAAATGATAATGACAACGAAATAGCTATCATTTATCAAACACAGGTTCATAATAAGTAGAAGTGAAAATGAAAGTGTTAATTGCTCAGTTGTGTCCTGCTCTTTGTGAACCCTCTATAAGGCTCCTTTGTCCATGGAATTCTCCAGGCAAGAATACTGAGTGGATAGCCATAGCCTTCTCCAGGGTATCTTCCCCACCCAGAGTTCAAACCTGGGTCTCATTCATTGCAGGCAGATTCTTTACTGTCTGAGCCACCAGGGAAGCCCCTCATAATAAGTGTATTCTATGATAAACCTATTTTGTCTCACTTAATCATCACAATAAACCAATATTGTAGATGTTAGTAAGCCCATTTTCCAGGTGATGCCAAAAGAATTTAAGTTATCCATCGCTTAACATTCTTACACAATTATTTTCCTAAGTTCTCACATGATGTTTGTGATTGTGGTTGTTAGTTGCTACATGCTGATAATATTTCCTTATTCACCCTGTTCCATTTCCCTTGTTAGCGATGATGATTAAAAGAGCTGGTTACTCACCAGCTCGCTCACTCATGGTTGCCCATAAGTCTATGCATATTCTTGTCTTGGGATCCTTCTGTGTCCATGGAAAGTAAATGAGCAAGTGTAGCATTTGCAGTTCTCCCAGTGGGGAGGACTTCCTCTCTACACTCTCACCGAGCTACGCCAGAGTAGGGCTGCAAGGGCAGCAGTTCATTTTTGGCTCCGTGTATCAGATGACTCACCTGCGAGGCCTTCTCCTCCTCTGTCGGCTGGTCATAAAGGACTTTCCCTTGTGAACATAGATCCGGGCTGAGGGAGAGACACTGGCGCAACACTGATGGATGACGGGCGGTCTCAGTCGCCTGTTGGTACAGCTCACTTGTGAGTACTTGTGTTGCTTGTGTCCAGACCTGCCATCTTTCAGTGGACTGCTGGCGGACCAACCTCAGCTTTTGACTTAGTGTGTCTAGGATAATCCAGTTCATGATAGACAGCTGTGGTAGAGACCATGTCTAAAATGGCCCCCCAAATGTCACATCCTAATCCTTGTAACTTGTGAATATGATAAGTTATCCCTCCTGGGATGAGAACTGCATGTGCGTGCTCAGTCAGGTCCTACTCTTTGTGACCCCATGGACTGTAGCCCACCAGCCTCCTCTGTGCATGGGATTTCCCAGGCAAGAATACTAAGTGGGCTGCCATTTCCTTCTCCAGGGGATCTTCCTCGCTCAGAGACAGAACCCCTGTCTCCTGTGTCTCCTGCATTCCAGACGGATTCTTTGCCATAGAGCCATTGGGGAGGCCCCCCTTCTGTGGTTTTCTTGTGCACTCCAGCACATTTAATCTTAAAATGAGAAGATGATCCAGGTGGGCCTAGTCTAATCACATGAACCTTTCAAAGGGAGAGCTTTCTCTGGCTGGTAGCAAAAGAGGAAGCCAGAGATTTGAAGTGATGAGGGAATTAGCTGCACTGTTGCTGGCTTGAGGAGGATGAGGGATACATTAGAAGGAATGCAAAGGCCTTAGCAGCTGAGAAAGGCTCTCCGTTGGCAGCCAAGAAGAACAGTCCTACAACCACAAGGAACTGAATTTGGCCATCAACCTGAATGAGGCTGAAAGCAGATTCTTACCTAGAGCTTCCAGATAAGCACTTAGCCTGGTCAACAACTTGGTCTTGGCCTTGTGATTTGCTAAGCAGAGAACCCATTTGAGCCTTCTGGACTTCTGACCTATATAACTAAGTTAATAAATGTGTATTCCCTTATACCATTATATTTGTGGTGATTTATTACACATCAATCAAAATATAATGCAGTGTCCCTGCCCACATGTGCTATGCTTAATCGTTCAGTCTTGTCCAACTTTTTGGGACTGCTACGGACTGTAGCCTGTCAGGCTCCTCTGTCCATGGGGATTCTCCAGGCAAGAATACTAGAGTAAATTGCCATGCCCTCCTCCAGGGGATCTTCCCAACCCAGGGATCGAACCCAGGTCTCCCACATTGCAGGTGGATTATTTACCATCTGAGCCACTGGGGAAGCCCAAGAATACTGGAGTGGCTAGCCTATCCCTTCTCCAGGGCATCTTCCTGACCCAAGAATCAAACCAGGATCTCCTGCATTGCAGGCGGATTCTCTACCGGCTGAGCTACCAGGGAAGCCCCCTCTGGCTGCATAACCACTCGTTACTCCATGGTCAGCAAGGTCAGAGCTACTGTCTCTACCAGGCCCAGCTATTTTTCATATGTATATAATTGTATATAATCATATATAATTGTATATAACTCTCTGCTGCACTTGTCGTGGCTTATTCCAGACCTCAGGTGTGTACATTTGGATTCTCCTGCTAGGGCTTGTAATGAATTCTACACAGCTTCTTCTTACAGAAGCCCCCAGAGGATCACATGGCCCAGGCAGCAACCTGGACCTGACTGCAGAATCTGTTCCTAGTCGGAGCCTTGGTCAAAGCTGGCAGCCTTCTGTGTCACTTGACAGATGTGTCAGAACAGTATCACAAGTGTGAAATAAATATGCTGCCTCCAGAACAGAAAGAGGTCAAGCAAGTGTTGTGTTTCCTTTTTGGTGGTGGATGATGCAAGATGCAATAATTTGTCTGTTACTTTGAGAGGATGTCCTAGCAGGCTTCAGACCACCGGATCCTTATCAGTTCACTACTGTGGCAGGTCCCTAAGTCCTTATAAGGTTTACTATCTCACCATTTGGACTCCAACACATTTCTCCCTCATCTACTATTATTAATATGATATTATCACAATAGAGGACTATTGCAATATCCTGCAGAATTTTCAGCTTGTCCAAGTTCCTTTGGACTATTTTACAATGAATGACAGGAGAGTTAACTGAGTTCTGGGCATGACCATTGATGTATACGCTGATGGCCCCATGTGAATGAAAACTACTTTTAAGACTCTACATAGATTATAGTGGGCTTAGCCCACCACACTGAAAGTGAAACAATTAAAGCAGAAATTAATGAGTTTAAAAAGAAGAAAGATGGCAGAAATAGCAACCATATTCAAATGCTTGTTCTTTGAAAAATCAACAAAATATGTAAACTAATTTAAGCTAATAAATATTGTTTATTATTTAAGCTTATTTAAGCTAATAAAGAAGCAAGGCCAAATTCATAAAAGAAGTGACAGGAACAAAATAACCATGGAAAAGAGGAAATTTTCTAAAAATAAGGCTATTTTACACAGCTCTTTATGAAGATATAGATGAAATCCAT
>SJYC01027698.1:0-37202 GCA_006408675.1 Madoqua kirkii | reverse complement strand
GGATAAGAATTGAAAATGAGAAAATTAAAATATCTCTATTCATAGATAATATGATAGTATAGTTGGAAATTTCAAAAGTTTTAGTGACAAATCTAATGCAAGCAAAACAATTCTATAAGAAGTACATATAAATGCACAATTTAGATAAATAATATATAAATATTAAAATATGTTTATATAAGCAAAACCAGTTATAGGAGATAATAAAAGAGAAAAACCCTATTTTTTTAAATAAGGTATATACAATTCTTTTTAAATAAGTATTTTTATTGAAGTATAGATTTATAATATTGTGTTAATTTCTGATTCAGATTGTACATATATATATATACATTATCTTTTTAAATATTTTCCATCGTGATTAATCTCAGGATATTGAATATAGTTCCCTGTGCTATACAGCAGAACCTTCTTGTTTACCCATCCTATTTATAAAAGCCTGTATCTACTAACCCTAACCTCCCACTCCATCCCTTCCCCAACCCCCTCCCTCTTGGCAACCATCAGTTTGTTCTCTATGTCAAGATCCTGTTTCTGTTTCACAGTAGGTTCATGTGTGCTATATTGTAGATTCATATACAAGTGATATCATGTGGTATAGAAACAAAAAAACACATAAAGTATTTAGGAATAAATATATGTGAACTATGCAGAAATTCTAACACAATCTGTTATATGAAGTTTTTACCTAATATTTCAGCATTAGACATCTAGAAAATGAGTTACATGGTCATAAATAAGAAAACAGGCAGGCTTATAATAGGTAAAAGTTTTAATGGCAAAACTAACACAAGCGAAGCAATTCCATAAGAAGTACATATAAATGCACAATTTTAAATAGATAAGTAACATATGAATATGCAAAAATGTTTGTATTTAAATAAACAATAACCAGTTACAGGAGATAATGAAAGAAAATAAGCCTATTTCTTAAATGAGGTATATACAATTCTTTATTTCATTATTTTAAATCAATATTTTTAATTGAAGTACAGTTGATTTACAGTGTTGTAGTAATTTCTGCTGTGATTCAGATTATACATATATATATATACACACACACACACATTCTTTTTTTAATGTTTTCCATATTTTATAGGCAGGCTTGGCTCTGAAAGTAGCCCCCTATGTGAGTCATTTTGAATCCCTGGGTTATAACAAGTCCGTGCATCAGGGGGTGGTGTCTGGCCTCCAGAGAGGGCCTGTGGCTGCACTTTTCGCCTTCGCTGGTATCTGTCTGGCTCCAGGTCTCTTGTGCCTCTGGGCTATAAGACTGGCATCTGGTGTCAATGTGGTGACTTTGTTTGGTTCTGTCCTCTCTTCTGGTATCACTTTTTATAATAAAACTTCTGTTTGATCTTCTGGAGTGTTGTTTTATTTGCTACAGCTAAAGTCATCAAGGCATTTCCCTTGTGGCTCAGCTGATAAAGAATCCACCTGCAAGATGGGAGACCTGGGTTCAGTCCCTGGGTTGAGAAGATCCCCTGGAGATGGGAATGGCAACCCACTCCAGTAATCTGGCCTGGAGAATTTAATGGACTGTATAGTCCATGGGGTCGCAAAGAGTCAGACATGACTGAACAACTTGACCTTCACTTCAAAATCATCAAAACCTGAGGAAAACTTTAAAATACTCCCAAAAGGCTTGAAGAAAAATTTGAAAAAGGCAAGAGACCTCCCTTGTTCTCTGACAGGACCACTCAACATCATAAAGTTCTAATTCTCCTGAAGTTAATATATAATCTTAACACAATCATAATAAAAATACCACATTCTTTTCTAGAGGAGTCAACTCTGAAAGTCACGTAGAAAAATAAGCATGCAAGAATAGCCATGAACTCCCCCAAAGAAGAGCTATGAGAAGAGATTAGGCTTGTCAAATAGTAAATGATATTCTAAAGGATCTATAATTAAAACTGGTAAATGAATAGACAGACTATTAGAATAAAATAGCAAGTCCAGGAATAGATCTAAGGCACATGGGAATTTAGCGTATGATAAGGATAATACCTCAAATACTAAGAAAAGCTGGTTCTTTTAATAAGTGGTGTGGGAGCAACTGGATGGCCATTTGGAGATGGATAAAATTGGACTAACGCCTTACACTGTACACCAGAATAAACTTACACTGTACACAGAATAAACTCCAAGTGGATCAGAGGTCTAAGTGTAAAAAATAAAACCACACAGGTACTAGAAGAAAACATAATTTAAAAGATCATTTCAGTGTGGAGAAATTTGTCTAACTCTATCAAAATCCAGACATAGCAACAACAGCAGATTGATGAATTTTTCTATGTAAAAATAAAGCTATGTTAGCATGACAAAACTATAAAGAAAAATCAGACAATCTAGGAGGAAATATGTGTCACTTATATCAGAGATAAAGATATAGTTTTCCTAATACATGAAGATGACCTAAAATTCTAGGGTGGAAGGGGGAGACGAAAAACCCAATATAAAAATGAGCAAAGAGACAGTTTATCAAAAGAAGTATACACTTTTTCTGAAATGCCTTTTGTGAAAGAAAGAGAAATAAGTGTATATAATAAACACACATACGCTAGAAAGAGAGAGGAGGAAGGGAGCAGGAAAGGAGAGAGAGGAGACAGGCTATGTTCTCTCTTTACTAAAGACATCAATCAACAAATGTAGAAGGAATGATTCAATTAGAAAACCTTTGTTTATAACAGCTTCTGGAAGAAACACAAGCTGGAATCAAGATTGCCGGGAGAAATATCAATGACCTCAGATATGCAGATGACACCACCCGTATGGCAGAAAGTGAAGAGGAACTAAAAAGTCTCTTGATGAAAGAGGAGAGTGAAAAGTTGGCTTAAAGCTCAACATTCAGAAAACGAAGATCATGGCATCTGGTCCCATCACTTCATGGGAAATAGATGGGGAAACAGTAGAAACAGTGTCAGACTTTATTTTGAGGGGTTCCAAAATCACTGCAGATGGTGACTGCAGCCATGAAATTAGAAGACGCTTACTCTTTGGAAGAAAAGTTATAACCAACCTAGATAGCATATTCAAAAGCAGAGACATTACTTTGCCGACTAAGGTCCATCTAGTCAAGGCTATGGTTTTTCCTGTGGTCATGTATGGATGTGAGAGTTGGACTGTGAAGAAAGCTGAGCACCGAAGACTTGATGCTTTTGAACTGTGGTGTTGGAGAAGACTCTTGAGAGTCCCTTGGACTGTAAGGAGATCCAACCAGTCCATTCTGAAGGAGATCAACCCTGGGATTTCTTTGGAAGGAATGATGCTAAAGCTGAAACTCCAGTACTTTGGCCACCTCATGTGAAGAGTTGACTCATTAGAAAAGACTCTGATGCTGGGAGGGATTGGGGGCAGGAGGAGAAGGGGACAGCAAAGGATGAGATGGCTGGATGGCATCACGGACTCAATGGACATGAGTCTGAGTGAACTCTGAGAGATGGTGATGAACAAGGAGGCCTGTCGTGCTGCGATTCATGGGGTTGCAAAGAGTCGGACACGACTGAGCGACTGAACTGAACTGATAACAGCTTCTGGCAAAGATTATCAGTGGATGCTAAAACTATTGGGTGAATGACTGTTGGTGACGAGGGCACTTACATAGTCTCAAATTGTCAGCCCAAAGATGATTTCTAAGCACAAAGGGAAAGAGACCACAGACCTGCTTTAACCAAGCTAGACCACTTAGTATCACTAATAGTGGAACAATGACAAAATGGGCCTCTTGTGTGAGGAATGGAAAGTATATGCCACATGCAGTCTTCTTACTAAAAAATCTTAACCTGAATCTAGTAATGAGAAAATGGTAAGACAAATTCAGTAAATAGAAAATCAATTCTACGAATCAGTTCACCCTAATTCTAAATATATCAATGTTTTGAATGACATCCCCCCCCCAAAAAAAGAGGTGTGGAGACTGTTCTAGGGTAAAGGAGGATAAAGAGAATAACAAATAAATACAATGCAAAATGTTTTGGTTGAACCTTCAATTCAGTTCAGTTCAGTCACTCAGTTGTGTCCAACTCTTTGCGCCCTATGAATCGTAGCACGCGAGGCCTCCCTGTCCATCACCAGCTCACCTTAGATTTAAACAACAACAACAAAAGTGTAAGGGACATTATTTAGATGAGTGGGGAAATTTGCATATGAACTGAAAATTATATATTATTGTATCAACATATTTCTTGGGTATCTTAATGATACTGTGGTTATAGAGAAGAATGTCTTGTTCTTTGGCAATACTTGATATTTAGAAGTGAATTCTCATGCTGTCTGTCACTTATTTTTAACTAGCTCAGCAGCAAAAAATAGTAGATAATTATCTGAATCCTTGAAGCTTAATATGAAACATCCATTTTAAAAAACCAGAGAGTTCCCTGGTTTCCTAGGGGTTAGGATTCCAAGCTTTCACTGCCATGGCCCAAATTCAATCCCTGGTCTAGGACCTGAGATACCAGGAACTGCATGGTACAGACAAAAACCCCAAACAAAAAAATCTATTGCTTTAATAATGATTTTCATGACACACCCTTAAAAACCTAGATGCCGATTGTTGGGGGTCTGTGTTGAAGGTTTTAGGGACACTAGAATATAAAAATCATCCTAGATGAAATAGTTCTTCAGGCAGTGAACACCCAGAAATGGAGCGGTTGTAACTTGTCAAAGGTTATGGACAGTAAAAAAAGACTACAACATGGAGAAAGAATGCAGACTTATAATGTAGCCTTCGGCTATGTGAAATTTTTTTCTTTTACTTTTAAGGAACACTTTTATTATAGGTATAACATATATGGAGAAAGAGACACACATCATAAATGTTTAGCTTATTAAATTTCTCCAGAGTGAATACATCCACGAAAATGTCAATTGCTCAGTTGTGTCCAACTCTTTGTGACCACATGGACTGAAGCCCACCAGTGTCCCCTGTCCATGGAATTCTCCAGGCAAGAATACTGGAGTGGCTTGCCATTCCCTTCTCCAGGGGATCTTCCTGACCCAGGGATTGAAGCCCAATCTCCTGCACTGTAGCCAGATTCTTTACCGTCTGAGGCACCAAGGAAGCTCAAATCACCATCCAGATCAAAACACAGAACATCCAACAGCTCAGAAGCCTCTCCAGGGCTAAGATTTAGAACTCAACATGAGGATCACTCAGCAGATGGTTTTTTCCACCATTTATTAGGAATACATATGTATTTCATTTTTAAAAGCAAACATTCCTCTAAGTCAGACACCCTGCAATCAATGCATGCTGCACTTCCTATCAGCACGTCCTTTCTTCTCAGTAGGCACTTGCCCTACCATAGGCTGTTCCTATGCTAACATTTTTTTCGGTTAAAGAATAGACGCTTGTCAGGCTTTCACAGTACAGTGTCCATCTGTTCCTGGCACTCTCAGATTTCCCACTAGGGGAACCACAGGCTCTGCAATTTTCAGTCTGCTTGCTTGAGGTGGAGTGCATGGGGCATCTGGGTCAGCATGAGGCTCTGGCTCAGCCAGTGAGATTATCACATTTTCTGGCTGTAGATTGGTTCACAAATAGGCAGAGGACTCAATCAGAGCCAAAGAAATGTAATAAGAATTTTGTTAGGATGATTGGGAGGGGCACACTCACTCTTCTATTAGACTTGCACCTAGAGGGAGTGTTGATGTGGAAATGCTGAGAGCCATTTGCCACTTCTGGTGGATGATCCCAGCCTAAGAATCTCTGTGGAGTTGGTTGAGGTCTTCACTGAGACTTTTTCAGAGCCTGGTACCTCTTTCTGCCCAATTCTGCTTCCTTCTATTCTCTTCCACTGTATGGATCAGCCATGCGCAGCCCCAAATAAACCTGCTATAGCCTGTCTCAGAGTCTGCTTCCCAGGGAACTTTGGCAGGCATTGTGCCAAGCACTTACATAAATTATTCATCGCACAGATGAATTCTGAAGGCACCCTGTGCATTCCACACAGTGCTGTCTTTCTCACCGTCTATGAGCTTCATTTTAGAGGTAAGGAGACTGAAGCATACAGAGGTTAGGTAACTTACCCAAGGTCACACAGCGTCAGGATTCAAGATTTGGTCTGTCTGATTTTAATGGCCATGCCCCTAGTGATACAAACAAGCCAATGGCAGAACTTAAAAAAAAAAAAAACTACTCTAGATTTCCAGATCTTCAGAGCCAGCATTCTTGTGCTGGGCTTCCCTGGTGTTCAGTGGTTAAGAAGATGCCTTGCAATGCAGAAGACACCGGTTCCATCCTTGGTCCGGGAAGACTCCACATGCCGTGGGGCAGCTAAGCCCATGGGTCACAACTACTAAGCCTGTGCTCTCCGGCCTGCGCGCTGCAATGGCTGAGCCCATGTGCAGCAGCTACTGAAGTCTGCACAGCCTAGAGCCCATACTCCAGCAGAAAAGTCACCACAATGAGAACCCCATGCATTGCAACTAGAAAGTAGCCCCCACTCTCCACAACTAGAGAAAGCCCTTGTGCAGCAACGAAGACCCAGCGCAGCCAAAAAACAAAACATCTTTGGGCTGAAAGAAGGAAACAGCGATACATTCTACATGGGCAGATCTCCATGTCTGAGGATGAAAGGGCTGCTTCGAGAGGCATGCCCAGTCTCTGCATACCAAGACACCTGATACAGTCACAAGAACAAGGCACGACCCATGAAAACCTAAACCATAAGCCAGTAAAGAAGGATCACTTTATCAAATAAAAAGTACACACAATTCACCAGGGAGTACACGACCAGCTGCTAAGTGAGATGCACAGACCAGCAGTGCGATACGTGCTCCAAAAAGGGAGACATTCTGGGGCTGGAAGGTGCTCCCAGGATGGAGGTGGGCTCAGTCAGGCAGGGCACGGAGGGAGAAAGGCAGACAAGAAGAGACTCAGGGGGACAAAACACATAAGAAGCTTTTCCAGGAAAAGAATTAGACTAGTCTGGCCAGACTTAAGTGTGAAAGGAGTTGAGCCTGGAGGCTGGACCACCGGGAGGCTGTGAAGGCTTTTGGGTGGGAGAGTCCTTCCTTCTTGGACCATGGAACTTGTCTCTGGCTCTTCTCTGCTTGGTTCAAATATTGTTTCTCACTTGGTTCAAATATCTTGCCTTCCTTGGAGGCCCTAGCAGTGGAATTGAGCTCAAGCCCTCTCAGGTGGTGGATAAGGTGGGGAGGACCCTCTAGCTGGGCATCTCTTCACCCGGCTTTCTGGACGCGCAGTTCCTCCCTCCCCCCCCAGCCCCTTTCCTCCCCGTATTAATTTCCTCCTGGCTGCTGCAAACTAGATGGCTTAAAACAACAGAAATGGATCCTCTCAGAACGCTGGAGGCCAGAGTCAGAAATCCAGGTGTCAGCAGGGCCGGCGGAGCCTCTGTGGAATCCTTCCTCCCATCTTCCTGGCTCCTGGTGGAGTTCCCAGCCTTGCAACTGCATCGTGTCAGTCTCTGCCTCTGTCGTCACAGGGCGTTCTCCCTGCAGAATCTATGTCTCAATTTCCCTGTTCATGTAAGACACCAGTCACCCTGGATCAGAGCCCACTCTGATGACTGCATCTTTACTTGAGGACATCTGCAAAAACTCTGTTTCCAAATAAGGTCACATTCACAGGTATCAGGGGCTAGGACTTCAACAGATCTTTTTAGAGGACACATTTCAACCCATAACACGACCTTAGAACTTTCAGACGTGCTGTTTTACTCCTTGCTGGGGAGAGGGGAGGAGAGTGAAGCAGACATATTTTAACAACCCTCCTTCTCCTGAATGAACCCTAACTGGCTTTCTTTAGGATTCTTTAAATCATCAGAGTGACATTCTGGGGGGAATATAACAAGGAACAGGCAGTCCTCCAGCAAGTTCCACCTGCCATGAATCCCCACCTCCCCAAACCAAACCCAAACATACTTTCACTACCGCCCCCCGTCCTCGTGTGGGCATCCTGCTCTCAACAGATTTGTGTTCCATGTTGCTGAGAGCAGGTCATCATTCCAGCCACTGGGACTGAGAGGAGACTCTGAGCCAGCCTTGGGTTCATCCTCACAATAACAGAAAGGAAACGTTTGTTATCCCATCTCATGGATGAGGAAACTGAGGGCAGAAAGCTCACAAAGCAAGCCCAAGGTCACGAGGCTGGCAAGGGCAACCCAGGTCTGTGAGTCTCTTTTCCAGTGTTCTTCTGACAATAACCCCTTTTTTCCAGTTTACCTTCCAGATGGTTCTTATGATTACATCCTTTTTCCCTGGGACTTTTACATGCAGGAGGTGACAGACATACT
Organism: Madoqua kirkii; assembly: GCA_006408675.1. Classification (NCBI taxonomy): domain Eukaryota; kingdom Metazoa; phylum Chordata; class Mammalia; order Artiodactyla; family Bovidae; genus Madoqua; species Madoqua kirkii. Next base: position 28,941 of record SJYC01027698.1, on the reverse strand, counting down.
GGACTCAGAGCACCCCTCTCTCTTTCAAGAGCAGTCTATGTATTATGATTGTTGTTTCTCCATTGGGAAGCCCGGTAATCATAATATTAAAAGAAGCTAACAACAGCTTGCTGACCTCAGTCATATGCCTATCTGAAGTGCTTTACTTTAAGAAAAAAAATCAGCTTTATAGAGGTATGCTGCTGCTGCTGCTGCTGCTAAGTTGCTTCAGTCGTGTCCGACTCTGTGCGACCCCATAGACGGCTGCCCACCAGGTTCCCCTGTCTCTGGGATTCTCCAGGCAAGAACACTGGAGTGGGTTAATTAACACATAAAATAGTAAGATATTGAAAGTACACATTGCGGTGGCTTGATATAGATATTCCTTATGAAAGAGTTCCTGCCACCTAGTTAATTAACATGTCTATCACCTCACATATTTATCTTGTGGGTGAGTACACCGAAGTTCTACTCTCAGCAAATTTCAGTTATACAACACATTGTTATCAACTACAGTCATCATGTTTACATTAGATCCATAGACCTATTTATCTCCGAGCTGAAAGTTTGTACTCTTTTACCAACCTCCCAAGTGCCTTACACATAATCCTAGCAATTACTTTATGATGGGAGCACTATTGTCCCCATTTTTCAGATGGAAACACGGAGGCTCCCATCTGAAGGGAGCACAGAGAGGTAAAGTAGCGTAAAGTCATACAGCTAACTGATCATGGAGCTGGGTTTCTAATCCAGCTCTTCTGACTCCAGAGGCTACACTGAGAGGGGGCTGGGCAGGACATCCGGCATCAGGTGACCCTGGGATGATCAAAGGTAGCACATCGGGGAGTGGCACCAGTTTCCTCACTCAAGCCAGCTGCATGGGTGCCCACTCAGTGAGGTCAGCACATCACAGGCTCTCACTGTTCCTGGCGTCACGCTGGCATGCAGAGGCCTCCGGTGTTGCCTTCCATAATGGTCACCTGATCTCCGCGCTGGTGGGCAAACAGCCTGAGATGTTTATTCCCTGCAGACCAACTGGCCTGACAGCCCGGGCGATAAGGGAAGACAGAGCAGGCGACTGGGGGGAAGGGCTTGATAAAGGAATCCCCTGCCTCTAAGAAGTGCTGTTTGGCTTGGCTGGGGCCCCGAATCACACTAGCAGCCTCTGAATGACAGTGACATTCCCCAGGGATTAAGCTTGCAGTGTAGAAGCTGGGTCTCCACGGGGGGTGCCGAGCCCCATGGAATTAAATCATGCAATTAGCCACCAGCTAATGTTTCTCCCACATTCGCTTCATACCTCCGTCACTGCCCATCCCCCCTCCAAGAAAATTCAGCTGCAACTTGGTTTATGACACCCCTTATTGTACCCTGCTGCTTTGCTTTCTCTTGGTAACAGCAGAAGAGATGAAGCCATTCTCTCCTTCAAAACACAGCTCGAAAATTTTCTTTTCCTGGAAGCCAGACCCAGGTAACTGCCCTATGATACTGGGAGCCCCCTAGGATTCTAACTCAATCCTCTGTTGGTTTGTGGCCAGGTCCTGATCAAGTGCTGGAACGGCGGAGCTCAAGCCACCTGGGCTTGGAGTAGTGATGCTTTAGAGGAGGCAAAGATGTTGATTTCACCCCTGGATGGGATGACTGCTTTTCTGTTCAGGAACATTGGATACACCTAGAGGTCCAGAACTCAGATTTTCTGACTCCCAGTCAACTGTTCCTTTGATTATAATACAAGACTTGCGTGGCTCATCAGAGGACAAGGGGCCTGGCTGGTAAATCCACCACCAGAGAGGCGGTGGCTAAGCCTTTCCCAGCAGCCAATGAGGGACGTTCTGCATGAGTTGTTAGGCAGAAAAGAACCATGTGGGTCCTGTCCTCACTTTTCCTCAGCTAGAGTTCCCAGACTGTCGCCTTCACATTCAAATGTGCATCCAGTTCCATGAGTAACCATATTATTTTTAAACAGCATCCTTCAGCCGCTGCCTCTCTGGCATTTTCAGAGAGGTGATCCTTTCCTAAGCTAGCACAGGGTTTTATTTTATGATTGTTTTAAGACTCATGCAGGGATTCCATGAAGTTTAAGTAAAAGATTAGGGTGTAGCTCTGAGAGAGGAGCCAGCAAACAGATAAAGCTGACCTCAGGGGGATGGAAAAGAGAAGCCAGGTTTGGTGGTGAGATAGGAAACCAAAAGATGAGGTACTAGAGATAGCAGAAAGGGTCAAACCAGCCATCATTTAGCAGAGGAATGTCTGGTCTTAAAAGCCTCATATACCAAAAACATCATTGCCACCAAGTTGGAATAGTTAAAAGCCCTATTCTAGGAGGAATGGAGACTGGCATTAGACTTGCAGTTCTTCCACAAAGTAGCTGTCAAGTGGCTGAACTTCTTTGAGTCTTGGTTTTCTTATCTGTAAAATGGGCATAAACACAGCCAACCAATAGTGAAGTTGTGAGGATTAAATGAGAAATATTATGTGCTCAAGACAACTTGACATAGAGTAATACTAAAGAAATGATAACTGTTAACACCCAGATAACAGTTAATATGTTATGGCTAATGCTGATAGGTTGCTTGTACGATTATCAAACTAATAGACTGTAACTGTATCAAAATGACTGCTGGGAATTAATGAATTAATTATTCAGTTGTCTCTATTGGGGTTGTTAGGATAGTAAAAGACTACTCTGGACAATACATGGCCCAGTGCATTTCTCCTTTAATATTCCAGGTGATGTTTTGCTTTAAAAAAAAAAAATCCTATTCGTGTGCTAAGTGCTGTTAAGAAAGACTAGCTGAAGAGGGAAAGAATGGCTTTGTTGTTAGTGATCAATAATAAAAAAACAATACATGTTTATAGTAAAAAATTTCAAACAGTACATATACTTCAATAAAATTTTATTTCAAATATTCAAATAGAATTCCTGCCCTATCCCAACTTCCAGAAGTAATTAGTTATTAATTAGTTACTTGTATAATTTTCTAGAAATGTTTTATACTCTTTGGTTTTATACAAATTTAATTATACCGCACTACTGCTGAGAAACTTGGATTTTCTCCTTAGTGATACGTCTTGGAAATTTTTTCCTAATAGTGCATACAGACCTAGCCTGTGCTTTTTCAGGGCTACATGGTATTCCTTTCCACACAGGGACCATCCTTTATGTAACCAGGCCCCCTTTGCTTAGCATTGTGATTGTTCCTGGTTTTTGCTGTTACAAACAGTGCCATAGTAAACTTTCTAGCATATGGAACTTCGGTTGTTGCTACAAATAAACCTACCTATAGGATAAATTCCTAGAAGGATAACTACTGAGTCAGTTTCCTTTGTTGTAATTGTAATAGACAGTGCCAGCTCATTTCCAAAGAGGTTGTAGCAACTGATACTTTCATCCACAGTATATGAGAATATTTGCAGTCCTGTATTTTTACCAGCTCTGTTTATTATAAAACTTGAAAACCTACTAAGTAAACTGCTTTTTTTAAGTAGTAATTACACATAGGGAAAAGCAATGCATATTAAATGATCTCATCTGTGGAGGTGAATGCTCACAATCACCTTGAACAGAGGACAGCGCATTGCAGGGAGTCAGACCAGGGTATGAACTTTAACTCCACTATGTATTATCCTCATGACCTTGGAGAGGTTTATCAAGCTTCTCTGTCTGCAGACTGCTGATAATTAGAGAAATAAGGCATGAGAAAGCTCCTAGAACCACTGTCTGGAACCCAATAAACATTTATTAACATTACAGAGCAAACCAGTGTGCCAGAATCCCTGGCAAGTTTGAGGATGACAGAGACCTGGTTTCTATTTCCTGTTTCTTTCTACTATCCCCCGCTAGGCTGCTTAATTTCTTTAAATTTTCTTGCTTATGTCAATTTGGACCTTGCCTGATAATTTACTGCTTAGATAAATATGAGTGGCAGAGTTGAATCACAATGCAGAGGGTATTTTACATTCACTGGAAGATGCAGGCAGTTATCACAGCAAAAGAAGACCAGGTGGCTCCTTGGGTCTCCGTGTGCCACTAAGGCAGTGGGTAAGGTCAGATAGATCTAACTGCAGTTCTGCTTCTGAAACTTAAAAGGCAGGTGACCTGAGGCAAATTCTTTTAGCCCTCTAGCCTCACTTTTAATTCTAAAACATAGGTAAGTAACATGTAAACTTACATTACTATATGTAAAATAGATAGCCAAGGGGAATTTGCTGTAAGGCTCAGGAAACTCAAACAGGGGCTCCATCAACCTAAAGGGATGGGATGGGGAGGGACATGGGAGGGAGGTTCAAAAGGGAGGGGATATATGTATATCTACGGCTGATTCTTGTTGAGATTTGACAGAAAACAACAAAGTTTTATAAAGGAGTTATCCTTCAATTAAAAAACAAATAAATAAAAAATGGGCAGCTACCTCATGGGATTATTGTGAAGACTTTATTTTTGGGGGGTCCAAAATCACTGTAGATGGTAACTGCAGCCATGAAATTAAAAGACGCTTATTCCTTGGAAGAAAAGTTATGACCAACCTAGATAGCATATTCAAAAGCAGAGACATTACTGACTAAGGTCCATCTAGTCAAGGCTATAGTTTTTCCTGTGGTCATGTATGGATGTGAGAGTTGGACTGTGAAGAAGGCTGAGCGCCGAAGAATTGATGCTTTTGAATTGTGGTGTTGGAGAAGACTCTTGAGAGTCCCTTGGACTGCAAGGAGATCCAACCAGTCCATTCTGAAGGAGATCAGCCCTGGGATTTCTTTGGAAGGAATGATGCTAAAGCTGAAACTCCAGTACTTTGAGGATTGGTGGATCATATGGTAGGTCTGTTTTTAATTTTTTGAGGAAATTCATATTGTTTCCTATAGTGGCTGAACCAATTTACATTGCTGTCAACAGGGTACAAGGGTTCTTTTTTATCTATCATGTTGCCAAAACTTGTCCCTTTTTGTGTTGGAGAAGACTCTTGAGAGTCCCTTGGACTGCAAGGAGATCCAACCAGTCCATTCTGAAGGAGATCAGCCCTGGGATTTCTTTGGAAGGAATGATGCTAAAGCTGAAACTCCAGTACTTTGGCCACCTCATGTGAAGAGTTGACTCACTGGAAAAGACTCTGATGCTGGGAGGGATTGGGGGCAGGAGGAGAAGGGGACGACAGAGGATGAGATGGCTGGACGGCATCATGGACTCGATGGATGTGAGTCTGAGTGAACTCTGGGAGTTGGTGATGGACAGGGAGGCCTGGCGTGCTGCGATTCATGGGGTCGCAAAGAGTCGGACACGACTGAGCAACTGAACAACAACAATAACCTATGAAATGTTCAATATATTCATAGACAGCAAAAGCCTCACTGATCTCAGTTTCCTGATATGTCAGCAGGGACAGGGCGCTTCTGCAGAGTGGAACAGAGATGTTACCAACCCCTCCTCTTTTGCCATTTGTCAAGTCAGGTGACCCCTACAACCTTTCCCTCAGGTCAGCAACCACAAGCACATCCCGGTGTGGTGGGGGTGGTGAGGGCACAGGGCAGTCAAAAGCAAACCTCCTAAAGGATTCTTGAATGGCTGCAACCCCACCCCAGGAGCTTTTTCATTTTTTCCTGGAAAGGAGTGAAATGACATTACGTTAATAATATTTTTCACTGGACTTGCTTAATACGCTGAACGTCTGACTTGCAAAATGGAAAGTCTTGTTCACTGTTATCCTGGACAGTATTTTGAGGGGATCTGGGGTAGGACCAGAACTAGCTTTAGGTTTTTGCCGCAGTGCCTCCCTCTCCCTTCACATCTGGTTCAAGTTTCAGTTCTCACATAACACATACGTTGCAAACATTCAGCTATACTCACAGAAATGGGGCTTCTTAAAAACACCTTGTGTATTATTAATTTTCTCTATTTGGGGGGAACATTTTCAACTTACAGAAAGGATGGAAGAAAAGTCTAATAAATGCCCCAGATGTATCCACTGTTATTTTGTCACAAAAGCTAATACGTTATTTTTGAGATACAGGGAGCTGCATTTGTATAATATGAATTTCCTCTCCTCCTTCCCTCCTTTCCTTTTATCCTTCCTCCCTTCTTCCCTCCTTCCTTTCTTTCCTTCCTTTATGTTTCTGCCGGGGAAAAACGTTATGAGGATGGATTAAGTTATATCAATATTATGATTTCCAGGCACTCGGCTTCCTAGAGTTTGAGATCTATTGTTCTACTAGGTTGTAAGGTTGGAAGATAAGGAATCACTTTTGTGATAACTGCCAGACTGAATATCTCTTGTACCAATTATGCATCAGTTATGCAGGATACATTCTCTCTAATCCTAACAGTGACTCTGCAAGTCAGGGTCTCATCACTGCCAGTTTACATATTTGGTAACTGACGCTCAGAGAGACTGAATCACTCACCCTCTCTTGTAAAAAGTGATCTCTCTTTTTTTGACTACAAAGCTTTCTTTCACAAAGGTTTTGGGGGATTCTCAGAGGGATATTTTAATACAAGCATATGGAAAGTTTTCCTTTCTGGGAGAGTTGCAATGTTAATTTCAGATCATTTCCCTCAACCGAGGAGGTGGCGGAGGTGGCGGTGGGGCAGTGGAAGGTGGAGTTTTACGAAAACCACAGTCAGTAGTTCAGTGATAGAAACCGAAAATGATGAACTACCACTCCTAGAGCCCAGGAGGACTCTGGGACAGCCTTTTACTAGTCATATATAGTTGAACAAATAAATCACCCTGACTTGCCTCATTGGCGAAATGAATAAACAACTGGTTCCTCTTTACCTGGGTTTTCTGGTGAGATTCAAATTTGAGAATTATGATTACTCTTATGAATACAAGGCATTGGGTGTATCATTTTATCTGTAAGGGGTAGGAGGGAGAGAGCGAGAGAGAAGAAGGAAGTCAGAGAGTGGACAGGACCCCGTGTGTACAGGAGAGAGGGAGGGTGGGGGAGGACCTAGGTAGGATAACAGCAAAAGGGAGGCTAAACTTCTTGAAACTGGCAGCAAAGTTGACAGAAACTCACAGTCTAGGGAGAGAAGAAATCATCTTTCAGGGGATTCAATAGTTGCTGGTCCCCGGAGAATTCATCTTCGGAATTCTCCTCCACATAACTGCGGGAGGAAGATGGGTTGGCTTGAGACCCCCAGGAAGCTTCGTTCCAGGCCCAGGGGCACCCTGGCGTGCGCTCTGGCTTCCAAGGCACCCAAGGGACGGCTTTCCTCGTTTCTCAGGGCTGCCTGTGTCAGGACTTAGAAAGTTATGTGCCCGCCAGACGGTAAGGATCTGCAGGGTAACCACTCTCCGAGGTCTCTGCCCAGCTTCTGGACGTTTCCGCGGCACCAGGTGCCTCCCCAGATCTCTGCCGGTGCTCTAGGACACTACACCGCACCTCGTGGGGTGACTCAGCGCAGGACGCCCGCGTCCACCGCGGTGAACCGCTGTGCGCAGGTGAACTGGCGCACGGCGGCTCCCGGGCAACCCGCAGAGCTTCAGAGGCGGTAATCCTGGGGAGTGCCATGGTAGCGAACTCCTCTTCATCCTTTACACTCCTACTGAGATTTGGCCAATAAATAACAAGAGTAAAACATACACGTTATTTTGTCTTTGCGCTCGCGGGACAGCGGCAGACCTTTTAGAAAAGTGGGGAAATAAATGAAGAGAAGTCCCGGCGGCTGCCTCTAGGATTGCCAATTTGGAGAGCCCTCGGGTCCGGTCATCTTAGACCTAGGGTTACCAGTCGCACCGACCTGAGGGAGTTCTGGGCTTTCCCCCCGCGGGTTCGGGCCCCTCTGCCACGAGTGGCGCTGGCTGGGCACCAATCGCGGGAAGGTGCCAAGGCCCGCGCACCTCGCGCTGGCGATGCGCGCAGACGCCCGGGGCGCACTCGGTCCGCCCCGCTTGGCAGGAGCGCGCGAGGCCGCTCGCGTCGTCCCCGGGGACAGTCCGGAGGCCGCCGGCTAGCGGGAGAGGCGAGAGCTCGGCGTCCGGCGGCGGGCTGCCGTGGGTCTCGCCGCCTTATGCGGTGGAGCTGCGCTGCCGAGCGCCGACCCGGGGACCTTGAAGGCGTGCGGGTGGCGGGTGGAGAACGCAGCGCACAGGAGCTGCGGGCGGAGATCCCCTGACCACCCGGGCGCCGAGCGTCTCCGGCTGGCTGAGAGACGCCCCCTGGCCCCCACCTCTGAGTGGCCCGGCCGGGCGAGCGGGACCCGCGGGAGGAGGCGGAGGCGGCGCCGCCGGGACTGCCTCCTCCCCGCCCATCGCGTCTCCTCCCCGCGCTACCGGGAAGGACAAGGGGACTGGGCACGGGGACCCCGGCCAGTGAGCGCCCGTGCCCCGGGGCCGCCCCTCTCGCGCGCTCTCCCGCCGCGAGCCCGGGCCGGTCTCGCCTCACATGGTGCTGGCCGCAGCCATGAGCCAGGACGCCGAGCCCAGCGGCCCCGAGCAACCGGACAGAGATGCCCGCAGCGTGCCCGGTGCCCCGGCGCCCCCGGCGCCCCCAGGCCTGCGAGGGATGCAGCCGCCGCCGCCGCCGCCTCCGCCCCCGTCCCAAGCCAACCTGCCCCAGATCATCCAAAAGTAAGAGGAGGGAACGGGGAGCGGGGACCTGGGTGCACTTGGGGGCCACGCCCCGGGCGCCCCCTTCTGTGGCTTCCTCTCTACCGACCCGGCTAAACTTCGCTCGGCCTCCTCGCCTTTGAAGTTTCTCGCCCTCCCTCTCGGCAGGGTTGGTCTCATTCCGGCTGTTCGTCAGCTTAGGGAGAGGAAAACCAAGCTATTTGGGGAAAATAATTTTGTTCTTTCTCATCCTCTTTCTTTTCTCTACTGGATATTTTGAACTCAATTAGCTCATTTCGGGGGGAAAAGGCCCAGAGACGATATTTCATCTTTCTAGCCCCAGGAGGCCGCTGAAATGTATGGAGAGTCGCGCGCGAGTGTGTGCGCGCGCGTGCGGGAGGGCGCGTCAGTGAGACGCCCGCCCGAAGAACCACCTTAAATGGTGACCCTGAAGTCAATCAGTGATACTGGGTGCAAAGGGTTACAGAGGGTTTGTGGACAATATAGTTTGCTTTGCCCCGCAAGAAGTGTTTACACTTTCCAAGAAGGCCCTTGCGAAGAGCCCTTAGCAGCGGAACCGTTTTCCATTAATGTTACCGTCTCGTGGTTCAGCGGAACCGTGCGGCTTGGGTCGCGAATATTCCGTGCCGGACGTCCCAATGCGTGAGTAGGTTGGGGATGGCCCAGTGTGCTCTCAGAAGCTCTATGCAACCCATCTAGTGGAGATAAAAGTAAAATGGTGAGGTTCCGTTCATTCTTTCGAGATTTTGTTGGACAGTTTAAGGCCTAGAATGTTGGTTTGTTGAAAGAATCTTTATTCTCCTAAAAGTTTCCCTCAGCCTGTAGTGAAGTCCTCAAAACTAGGGTAAGAAGTGTTGGAAAGCCTGGACGGTGAGTGCTTTAGTGAAACTGGAGAAAGTAAGAGAAATAAACACAAGTACAGCAAAATCAGTCCTATGGAACAAAGCGGAGGTTTTCCAGCGCTGTTGTGTTGATGCTTTGAGTTATTAAACTTATTCAAATGTAGTAAGAGAAATAACCAGTGATGGGGCGTAAATGGAAGTATTGTTTTTAAGACTAACATGTCATGGAAAGAATACTGAAAATTTATGTTTGACATCAAAGAACGTTCGTATCCTGTTGCAGAACAAAATGGTTCCCCCTCCCTCTTTTTTTTGACCGGTAGAATATTAAAAGCTCCATTTATGACAACTTTTGGCTTTAGTTTGATTTTATAGAACTTTTCAACTACCTACAAGCAGTTAATTATTTGAAACTGAAAATATTTTATATTGTTATTCTGTTCCCTTTGTTTTGCAAGTCATTTCAGCTAAGATTTATTAAGATGGACAGTTTAAGTACATCATTACTTGAAATTTCTCTTTAGACCTTAATATAAAGTAATACAGAAAAGATGTTTAAAAACCTAAAGTTTATTTAGTAAAAGAGGAAAGAGCCCTAATTTACTGATTTTTAACTGGGAAACATCTAATGTGCTTCTTATCAGTGTCTCCTGGCTTGAAATTAGGCTGCCTATTAAGTCTAACTTTTCAACTACCACAAGTAGTTAATTATTTGAAACTGAAAATATTTTATATTGTTATTCTGTTCCCTTTGTTTTGCAAGTCATTTCAGCTAAGATTTATTAAGATGGACAGTTTAAGTACATCATTACTTGAAATTTCTCTTTAGTCCTTAATATAAAGTAATACAGAAAAGATGTTTAAAAACCTAAAGTTTATTTAGTAAAAGAGGAAAGAGCCCTAATTTACTGATTTTTAACTGGGAAACATCTAATGTGCTTCTTATCAGTGTCTCCTGGCTTGAAATTAGGCTGCCTATTAAGTCTACTGAACTTGTTTTGGTATTGTAATACCCTACATTTTCCAGTCACTTACTTTTAATTAGGAAAAAGCCAAGAATGTTATGTTCACAGAAAAATCTTTGTAGGTGGGTGTCTGACTATGAAATACTGCCCGGTTGAAAATGAAGGCTATTTTTGTGGGAGATGAATCATTTTAAGTATATTTCAATTACCTCATGTAATAAAAAATTAACCTTGTAAATTCACCCCCATTTTGAAAATTCTACCCGTGGAATATTTTACTTTAATTGATGAGCCTGAGCTGTTCAAAGATGGCCCCTTCTGCGAGTCGTTCCAGGATGGAGACCTGAAGAACTGCCTGATGGCTCTTCCTTGATTTGCACTGGTGACAGATCAGTCTTCAGGCGCCAAGTCCAAGGCTGGTGAATGTGCGCATGGGATTTGATGTTTGTGCACTTATGTTTCAGAGTCTTTCTTTTTATAAGGATGACTTGGGCTTTGTGCTCCCCTGAGCACCCACTGTGATTCTGCTGGAAGCAGGCATAACATGACAAATGTTTGCAGGTCCCTCTTTAATGCGCTGAAACTTGAGCAGGTTATTTTGAAACTGCGTTTGCATAATTTAATCTGAGCAACCATTTTTATGTAGTTGTGAAGTGCTGTTTGCATCAGCCATCTTTGAGAAGATGTGGTGGGGAGAGACTGCTCTCAGCGGGAAAAAGAGTTGTCCGCCTCTTGATTTGAGAATTTTGTGAAGCTAGAGCTTTGGGTGTGATTCTCTAATGGATGGCATGTTACATGCATTGTATTGGGGAAGCCTGTGTTTTTTCTAGTTTTGATTGCTTTCAAAATGATGAAAATATCAATCTTCACGTTGCATAGCGTTTAAGGATTACAATAATTTTTTCACTTAAAATCTGTGTTTACTGATCTTCTTTAATAACGTTTTCATTTTGGGTGACATCAATGATTTTGGTAAAGTAACAGTCATGAGCATGATACATACATACTGAATCCTATTCACCTACATTCCATTTGTCTTAAAAGAGTGAGGTGTGACAATGAGTAACGTGATTGACTTTGGGGTTTATTTTATAGAATCCAGTCTCAGTATTTATGAAGGCGCATCAGAATTTAACTACTGTGGAGTTCTTTTGTCCTGTTCAGGTGTATTTAGTTTTCTCATTGTTGTATTGTTAGCTTCAGTCAAGCATGGTGCATGACCTCTCCGCCCTTGTTAACCCCTGACCTCAGGCTAGTATTTGCATTACCTATGAAGATTATCCTCCATGTTTAAATACATATAACTAATGTCTTATAAGATATGTGTTTTAAACGTGCATTCTCTAAGCTGGCCAATGTGGAGGTATTACTGAATAAAATCTGAAGCATTATGTTAGCCATTTGGGCAGAGGAATTGTAAATAACACCTTAAGAGATTTGGAATGAGTTTAGGAAATCAGAATAATTTGAGAGCTTAAAAAATATATATTATCTTCCTATGAACAGAAATAGAACAACATTGATTTGTGTCAGTGAATGTTTTACAAGGATTTATCTCCTCAAATATGCACAATATTTTATTTTCAAAAGTATTTTGTTTTTTAACTTTGTGCTTTATAACCAAACCTAATTTTTGACTTATAAGAAGTTATTTATTAGTCCTGATAAACATCAGAAATTACAATGTTAGGTTGTAAGTTTTAAAACTCTTCAGAATGAAAGCAGAGTCATTGGTTCTGTGTGCAGTGTGGAAGTCGGTTGTTAGATGCAGTTAGAAAGTGTGATACTAATCATGGTGAAAATTAAGCAAGCAAGCACAGACATCTATGAGATGAGCACTCAGGTGATTTTCCGAAATTATTTGATTTGCAGTGAAATACTCCTGGCTAATGCTTGATGTCAGGTTGCATCTTTAATTTGTACATTGATGACTTATTTTTTTTCCTTTCCAGATTATTTTGGTATGAAGTGAATAAAAATCAATTATGAAAATGGAAAAAGTTTTGATTTAGCGTTTGATAGCGTCACCTGCCTGTATTGTGATTTATGAAGATATTAATCCACTTTGATTGCTTTTTCAGTCTTCTGCCTAGAGTTAAGACGCTGGCCGGCTGTGTCTTCAGTGCACAGTGCTCCCGGATCAGTCTAGAGAATATTACAAGTTGTCACTCTGATTGCAGATAATTTTACAGATGTCTTGCATTTGGAAGGATCTCCATGTAACTCGTAGGGTGACACTCAGCCAAGTTGTGTGTGATGTCCACCCTCTTTAATGGACATGTTGACAATTACTTCCAGGATCTGAGAGAAAATAAGAGTTTGCCAAAAAGGGACATTATCTCAACTCATACTTGGTCCTGTTCGGGAAGGAGGTTAGAATTTCTAACATCTGTGCCACTTTCTAACATCAGTTTGAGTCCATTTTTAGAGGAAACAGGGATACACTTGTAGAAAGAATTTTGAAAATTTTAAACACCATCTTAAACTGCACATGAGCATTCGGCAGGAGAAAACATCTGAGAGGATTAAGCGTTTACCCAAAACAGAGAGGGTTCTTGACATTCTGAAAAGTTTCTTTGCTTCACTAGAAAGCCTATTAAGGTTGTTTTTTTAAAAAAGAAATTTTGCTTGAGGGTTTGTTGTGATAAGTACTTTTAGATAGTAAGTGTAGCCATCCAGTGTTTTCTCAAATTGCCAGAGATCAGTTTTATGAAATGTAGTACATTATTCCCATTAGTCACAGTAAATGACTGTACATATGGTGTACACAGAGCTTTTCTAATGCAAATGCTGCAGGGGAAGAAAAAGAAGACAAATTTTATCATCTGTTTTATTCTTCTGTCCACTTATTCTCTTGCTACTGCTTTAGCAGTTCATCAAATTAACAATTTTAAAAACCCATATCTGTCAGTTGGAATGTGGACTTTGATCTGTTAAGTTCTTTTTGCTTATGCATAAAGTCACCAGGGGGCAAAAAACCTCACCAGGATCAACTCACAGTGAAATGATCCCCCATTATCCAGTTTCTCTCTCTCTGATTTATTTTTCTTGTGGCTGTAGGTTCTTGATTCCAGTTGAACAAATATTTCTCCCTTGACCACAACAGCTAATCCTCAAATAAACACACCAGTATAGCTCAGTTCACATCTCTGATAAACAGAATCTACAAAATGTTAGGAACTGAGATCTAACCAAGGGATAGAATTAAACCAGATCGAACTAAACTTGAAAAAGTAGAATGGAAGAAGTTTGAGACAGTGGAATTAAAACTCCAAAGGCAAATTCATCCTCCTTGGTCCCTCTGTCAGGCAAAAGCTTAAAAGGGTCTCCTGTGCCACTAAATTCCACTTAATCTGATTTTTATTTCCTGACACAGTAATTATCTTGTTTGGGATGGTGTAGCCGATACGATTTTGTGTATTTTAACAAGGAAAGTCGCTGTGAATCCACAGCTGGTGTGAGTGACTGATTGCTGTATTTAGAATGGTGCATTGAAAAGTTTTGCAGAAAGTAAAGTGATCCATACTCCAAAATCAGGCAAAAGACAGTAATTAGCAACTTGTAGAAAGGAGCACATGGCAATTCCCTTTCTGGTTAATGAACCTGACTGGATCTTGCTGATGTGTGTGTTCTGGAAGCTTCATGTTGCTTCTTCCCACCAGTGAGAAGACTGGGAAATCCTGACTTTCATTAAGTAGGCACATTTTAAATCAGGAATGTGAATTTGGTTTCCAGCAACCACCAAGAGGATATTGGCGGTGGGCTGATATTTTGCCTGGCGCAATGGGTGGTCACTGTTAATTCCACCCAACTAAGGTTTCAGTCTTCGACATTTTCAAGACAGCAGGTTGGGGGTATTTTGGATTTAAGGCGTATATCCATCTAATAGGATAAAGTCTTTACAGTGGCAGAAGTTACAGACAAGTTAATTGAGCCTCTCTTTTCCTACAATTCCTGCTGGATTTTATAAGATAAATAAGTCCCCTGATAGTTTACAAGGAAACTTCTCCAGCTCACTGACGACAGCTCCGTCAGGGGGCTGGTCCATACTGATGTGAATGTACTTTATGAACAAAACAGGAGCTGTGAAGCAAGTTGATTGAGGATGTGTTAATAACTTGTAACTCAGTTTGCCAAATAATTCTTTCCCTGTGTTCAAAAGCAAAAGGCTGGAGGTCATGCTGCATTTGGGGGAGGTTGTCACCCCATGAAGATAGTTTTCACGCCACTTTTCCCTTCTTAAATGTGGGTATTTGCTTCAAGGATGCACCAGAGCTATTTGCTGCTCTTTCTTTCCACCTGCTTTCTCTGGATCACAGTGATGACCCACCAGTTTTCAGCTGCCACTTCCACTCTGAACTAAACCTGGAAACCTCCATTCATGGCTGTCTAAACATCTTAAATACTTTTCATTTGTGCAGCTTGTCTACAGACTGTTTTCCAGATGTGTTTTTGGTTCTTATTAAACCCACCTTTAAGCCTGACCTCCAGTGCTATGATGCTGAAGGGGAAGACAAGGTAATATATATTTTAAGGACATGTTAGTTTCACAGAGTTACTTCTTTGGCTCTATTTTGAATTCATTACTGAATTGAATGACAGGTAGGATCTTTCTGGTGTTGTCAAATGTAAAATGAGTATCTTTGTTTTAAATTAATAGTTGGGTTTCTGACAAAGAGGGTCAGAGAGGAAAAGGAAACCCTGGATTGAAAGTGGGTAACCTGGACACATCAATTAATCTTCCTAATCCTGCTTTTCCAGGGATTGGAAATGATCAATTTCAGTTCCTTCCAAGAATAAAATTATGTGAATCCCCAGGAATATTGCTGAGTGCTTATCACTGGAGGATGCCTCCCCTTGCCTCCACATCCGATGGAGAATCAGTTACATTTTAATCAAGGGCTCAGGTACATGTTTGTGAGACTGATTACTCACGGAAACAGCAGTAGCCACAAAAAGAGAATTAGAAGTGTCCTTCAGCACTTGCAAAGTATATTTGGATCAATGACATAATTTTAAAACAGAAAGGTAGATACTAATGTCAGTGAAAAGAGGGCATTTCATACTGTTTCCTAATTATTACCAACTTAAAAAAAATAAAAAAAACAAATACTTTGGAATGTTCATTATTTTGCAGTGTTAAAGTGAATGCTTGAGTTTGTACAAAGAGTATGGTTGTCAATTTGGGAGATAGATCTAGTATTTTCATGGGTCTAAATTAGATTGTATTGAATACAGGGAGGTGGGAGTGTGTTTCGTGCCGTTATTATTTTTAAAGGCAGAAAACCTAAGCACAGGCCGACAGACGTTTAGAGGAGCCTGCTGGCTGCCCAGGCTCGGACTAGATGCTGCCTGGCGCGCTCATTCGCCGCAGCGGGGCCGAAGACTCGCCCAGAACTCGGCGCCGGCAAATGCTTTGCAAAGAGATCACGGTTATCCAGAAGCTGGGCCTCAGGTTTCCAAGTGCCTCCTTGAATCAAAGAGATCAAACATTGTTTCCAGAGCATTCTAAAGCCCAGTCTCCTCAGGGCCCTGCATCCTGCGGGGCTGGCAGGGTCACTGTCGTCTAGAGTTATGGGAGAGCCTTTATTTAATACTTGAAAAGAGATTTTTTTTAAACTCTGTATGAAAAGGGAGAGGGGTAGTGTGATAAAATCTTGATTTAGATACTTTGTTATTTACATAATGAGGATGAACCTGAGGATATTTATTGCAGCATTGTCTAGAAGGACAAAAAATTAGAAACTACCCAGATGTTTCTCATTGAGAACATAAATCATGTGCTTGTATAATAGCATGTACCATTCATCATTAGAATGATGCCGTATAATATTGTTAACTAAAAGAATTACAAACAGCACATATATTGGGATCTTGTGTTTTTTAAAAAATCTTTATGAACATGTGCTGGTTCCTCAGGCCTGAAAAACCATCTAAAGAACAAATAAAAGATATTAACAGTGGTTATAACTCTAGGTGGTGCAATTATAGTGGTTTGTCTTTCTTTTTTTCCCTTTTTATACTTTTTTTTCCCCAGTGAGCATGTATTAATTTTCTAATCAGAGAGGAAAAACTTATTTCCATTTAAAAAAAAAGGAATAGACTTTTTACATTAGCATTGCATGTTGTCTTTAAGACTGAATGAGCCATTAGCATCTTAAATTTTAGATCTGAAAGGCATCTGAGAGCTGCTTTGGCCTAGCCCCCCTGTTTTTCTAGGTAAACAAGTGAGCATCAGAGAAGTCAAGAGAATTGTTTGAAGTCATACAGCAAGTGGTGGTCAGGCTAGGATAAGAATCCTCATATTTCTGTCTGTTGCGCTTTCTGCTATTTGCCCTTTTTTCCTGCCTGGAAATGAGAGAGAAGGAAATGGAGAGCATTCCTTTTTATCTGCTAGCTCTGGTCTACTCAACCTCTGAAAGAGAATTTTGAAAATTATCTCTGGGTGTATTATTTCCTCCCATCTCTCCCCACAGAGACCTTTCTGTTTTCTTTTCTTTTTTTAGTTATTTATCCTTTTTTGGCTGCACTGGCTCTTCGTTGCTTTCCCGGGGCCATCTCTAGTCGTGGCAAGCGGAGGTGACTCTGTTGCTGTGCTAGGGCTTCTCATTGCACTGGCATTTCTTGCGCCAGGCTCTAGGCACGCCGACTTCAGGAGTTATAGCACGAGGGCTCAGTGGTTGCTGCTTGTGGGCTTTAGAGTGTGGGCTCAGTACTTCCTACAGAGATCTTTCTGCATGTGGAGGTAGACTTGAGTCTCTCTAGGGCATCTCACACTGTCCCATACTTCCAAACAGAAGCAGCATCACATATTTTTCTTGAACATCTGAACATAAATTGCATAGCCATGATTTTCTGTTGTCGCATCTAAGATGGTTAGTCTTACTTAAATGATTTTTCCAATAAACACTTGATTTTTAACTTTTTCCAGTTGTCAGAAAAATGTCTCATATAGCAATTCTTAAACCCCTATGGTTCAGACTCAAGGGCATTGTTTATAGTATCTCTTTTAATTTAGCGAATGTACCTGCTCTTTTCTGCTCTTCGTGACCGAAGATTCCCGACTATAGAGTGAACAATCGTCTGGGGCCTTCCCTGGTAGTCCAGTGGTTAAGACTCTACCTTCCAGTGCAGAGGGCAGAGGTTCAGTCCCTGGTTGGGGAATTAAGGCTCCATATGCAGTGGGGTACAGTCAAATATTTTTTAAAAAATAAATACGTAAAAAAATAAGAAAGAACCATGATTAGATGTATTTGTTGTTTCCTCATGGCCAGATTCGAGTTAAGCATTTTGGCAAGGACATGCATTCAACAGGTGATGTATGTTCCACTAAGTTTGATCGCTTGGTTAACATGGTCACTGCCAGATCTCTCTATCTAATCTGTCTATGATTAGTAGGTTGTCTTTGGAAGTAATCCTATGAGACCCTCTGAATACTCTGTTTCCCAACAAACATTCATCTAGTGATTTTGTCTTTTAACTTGACCTTAAACAAACAAACAAACACCACTCTCAATGAAATTCCTGGAACTGGTTAACTAAATGTCACTTTAGAATAGATTAATTTGGATAAGTAGATTAAATCAGACAGCCCTGCAAATATGTTTGCATTGTTATCTGGAGCCTCTGGATTTTTCTAATCTTGACCTGATAAGAACTTAATTGATGGGCCTGCCTCTTTCCTGTAACCCCTCTGGAGATATTCTGTCCTGAGCTGCAGTACTTTTTAATGTCCATACAAAGTGAATATCAGTTCAGTTCAGTCGCTCAGTTGTGTCCGACTCTTTGCAACCCCCTGAACTGCAGCACGCCAGGCCTCCCAGAGTTCACCCAAACTCACTTCCATCGAGTCGGTGATGCCATCCAGCCATCTCATCCTCTAAACCCCTTTTAATGTTGAAGCGATGAGTGGGTGATAATGTCATTTTTGCTAGCTGGCACAATTTGGGGGGCATCCTCAAAGCTCGGTGGTTGACTCTTTGCAGAAACCTTTAATCTCCTTTTTCAAAATCACTGTATGAAGCCGACTTTAAAAATGACTGATGACTTGCCCTGGGGCCTAAACTGGGTGAGTCTTGGAGCTGGTCTCTGACTACCAATTTGTTCATGCTTTTTAGATTTAAGTTACACAACTATTTTTGCCTCTTCTCGATTGGTACTCTTATTTTCATGCACGAAATATGCATGGGTGGGGAAAGTGGTGTGAAGTAGTGGAAAGGATCAGGAGTAAGCATGCTCTGTGTTCTTGATTCAGCTTTGCCACCACTACGCTGAGCCTCAGTGTTCTCATCTGTAAAAGTAATAATTATGTAACATTGAACATTCATTGAGCGATTCCTATGAGTCAGCCAATAGTCTCAGCACTTTATATATGTTTAATGTCCAACAATAATCCTGTGAAGTTGATGCCCCTATTCACCCTGTTTTACAGATGAAGAAATCAAGTCACAAACTTCAAAGGGCTCAACAAAGCTAAGGAAAATAGTATTTATGAAAGAACTGGTGGTGTGGGGCTGGGATGGGAGAATGTTATATAAATTCAAGTGAGCATGTCATCTTGTTAAATATCTGCATTCTCAAAATAATTTATTAAAAAACCCATTATTTACCAAGAAAATATTATTATGGAAAGATTACTGAAATAAATTTGAAACTCTGCCAAATTTAATTTGAGACAAACTAAGCAGTCCAATCAGAAACCCCTTTTTCCATTTCTGGTGGCTTTAAGTATTACTTTTGGTTTAAAGTGAAATCCATATCCCAATTTAAATTCCACGAGCAAATCTGACTCTGGCAATTGACTCACTATCTTATTCTGTCGTTATGCCTGTTAGGCAAGATCTGAACTGGATGCTCATGGAGAGTACATAAACACTTATAATCCTCTCAGCATGTGCTCAACTAATAACAGATACGATCGTTTGATTTGCAGACTGAGCCTCTGCCAAGTTCTACCAGACCATTTTTGAACCAATTCAAAAAACCAGGATTCAGCAATGATTAAAGTGTCCTAGGCACCTATTAATAGCAAAAAGAATTTCTGACTTGAAACATGGCCACATCAAGCTTGCTTAGTCTCCATCAGACATACTCTTAAACGATTTTAGCAGACATTGTTACAGGCGTTCTTTTGCTTTAAGGAACCATTGAATGTAAAAAGCACACAATAGAATCAATAAATCAGGGAAAGATTGTTTGCTTTTGACCTTCAAAAGAGTTTATGGCAAAGATCCTTTAAACAGTGAGTTCCCCCGTGTATTTCAAATAGAAATTTAGTAAGTGTAAGAATTAGAGGTCCAGGGATAATTTTTAAAACATTTGTTGATCTTTTCTCAATTTTGCAGAAGTGGAATTGAAGTTCACTAAGCTGTACATGTTTAAAACATCCATCAAACAATAAAGAGTAAATATTTGTATCACCCCCAAGAGTTTCTTCATGCCTTTTATAATTTATCCTTCTCTCTTTTCCTTAACTTCCTTCCTCTCAGGCTACTGGTGATCTAGCATTATAGAAGAGTTTGCCTTTTCTAGAATTTTATAAAAATGAAATCATAGTATGAACTCTTTTTGTTACTTGGCTTTTGCACTCGCCTAATGATTTGGCGGGAAACAATATTTTTCAAAACTGTGATAAAATACATGTACATTAACCATTTTAATGATTTTCAAGTGTAATTTGGTAGTTTTAAGTATATTCATAATGTTGCTTAACAGTTACTACTGTCTGGTTCCAGAACATCTGCATCACCCCGAAAGGAAACCCTGTCCCCAGTAAGCGCTTATTCCCTCCTCTCCCAGGCCTTCGGCAGTCACTAAGTCTGCCTATGGACTTGCCTATTCTGGACAGTTCATATAAATGGAATCATATAATATGTGGCCTTTTATATCAGCTTTCTTTCACTTAGTGTAATATTTTCGGGGTTCATCCATATTGTAACATGTATCAGTACTTCATTCCTTTTTATTGCTGAGTAAAATTCCATTGTATGGATAGATAGTGTTTTGTTTTCCCGTTCATCCGTTAATGGATGTGGGCTGTTTCTACCTTTTGTGAATCATGCTGCTATGAATTTTGTGTGCAAGTTTTGGCCTGAACATCTGTTTCCAATCCTTTTGGGTATGTATCTTGACGTGGAATTGCTGAGTCATATGATAATTCTGTGTTTAATTTATTGAGCAACTTCCAAAGTGTTTTCCTAGTAACTGCACCTCTTTACATTCCCATCAGTAATGAATGAGGGTTCCAGTTTCTTTCCAGCTTTGCCAACACTTATTATTTTCCATTTTTTAAAAAAATTTATGGCCATCCTAAGAGTGTGAAGTGGGATCCCATGGTGGTTTTGATTTGTATTCCCTAATGACTAATAATGCTGAGCACCTTTTCATCTGTTTGTTGTGTTTGTCTTTTTCAGAGAAAAGTCCTTTGTCTCTTTTTAAACTGAGTTGTTTATTTTTTTGCATGAAATTATGAATCAGATTCAGATCCTTGACCCTTATCAGATATATGATTTGCAAGTATTTTCTCATTCTGTGAGTTTTCTTTCAGCTTACAATTTTATCTGTTCTTTTGCACATATCGAAAGTTTGGTCCTTTTCATTGCTGAGTGGTTTTGTTTTATGGATATGCAATATGATGGCACCCCACTCCAGTACTCTTGCCTGGAAAATCCCATGGACAGAGGAGCCTGGTAGGCTGCGGTCCATGGGGTCGCGAAGAGTCCGACATGACTCAGCGACTTCACTTTCACTTTTCACTTTCATGCATTGGAGAAGGAAATGGCAACCCACTCCAGTGTTCTTGCCTGGAGAATCCCAGGGACGGGGGAGCCTGGTGGGCTGCTGTCTATGGGGTCGCACAGAGTCAGACACGACTGAAGTGACTTAGCAGCAGTAGCAGCATACATTGTTTATCCACTTACCTGTTAATGATGGACATTTACATTGTTTCCAGTTTCCAGTTTTTTGGCTATTACAATAAAGTTGTATGAATATTCCTTTGCAAGTTCTAATGTGGACGTGTCTTTAGTTTTCTTAGGTAAATATCTAAGCCAATGATAATTCAACCTTTTGGGAGCACAGATGTTATAAATGAGAATCAATCTGGGGGAGATGAAAATTCCTTTCAATACTTATGACTATGTCTTTGAATGGAACTTATTGATACAATCCTTCAAGGCTTTTAAAGAACACACACATTATCACCTTAGTTTTCAGTGTTAGTCACTCATTAGCTTGGTTCTTTTCCTTCTATTGATGATTCTTCCGTCAATAAATTTTTATTTGACAAACAATTATTACTCTGGAAATTGGGCTACAAGGCGAATAAGAAAGCGAAACTTCGAGCTGAAAGGGGCCCTAGAGATCATCAAGTGGTTTTGTTTTATGGATATGCAATATGATGGCACCCCACTCCAGTACTCTTGCCTGGAAAATCCCATGGACAGAGGAGCCTGGTAGGCTGCGGTCCATGGGGTCGCGAAGAGTCCGACATGACTCAGCGACTTCACTTTCACTTTTCACTTTCATGCATTGGAGAAGGAAATGGCAACCCACTCCAGTGTTCTTGCCTGGAGAATCCCAGGGACGGGGGAGCCTGGTGGGCTGCTGTCTATGGGGTCGCACAGAGTCAGACACGACTGAAGTGACTTAGCAGCAGTAGCAGCATACATTGTTTATCCACTTACCTGTTAATGATGGACATTTACATTGTTTCCAGTTTCCAGT
Organism: Madoqua kirkii; assembly: GCA_006408675.1. Classification (NCBI taxonomy): domain Eukaryota; kingdom Metazoa; phylum Chordata; class Mammalia; order Artiodactyla; family Bovidae; genus Madoqua; species Madoqua kirkii. Next base: position 6,864 of record SJYC01027698.1, on the reverse strand, counting down.
TTTTTGGCTATTACAATAAAGTTGTATGAATATTCCTTTGCAAGTTCTAATGTGGACGTGTCTTTAGTTTTCTTAGGTAAATATCTAAGCCAATGATAATTCAACCTTTTGGGAGCACAGATGTTATAAATGAGAATCAATCTGGGGGAGATGAAAATTCCTTTCAATACTTATGACTATGTCTTTGAATGGAACTTATTGATACAATCCTTCAAGGCTTTTAAAGAACACACACATTATCACCTTAGTTTTCAGTGTTAGTCACTCATTAGCTTGGTTCTTTTCCTTCTATTGATGATTCTTCCGTCAATAAATTTTTATTTGACAAACAATTATTACTCTGGAAATTGGGCTACAAGGCGAATAAGAAAGCGAAACTTCGAGCTGAAAGGGGCCCTAGAGATCATCTGATTCAGTTCTCTTGTAGAAGAGGAAGCCAGGTCCAGAAAGATCAGATTTACCAAAGGCCACTTAGCTGTCAGAGAAGTTCAGTGAGCAGAGAAAACGTTTGTGCCTTGGGGGGTAAATTTAAGTCTCCTAGGGCTGAAGAGTCTGCAGAGGTGGCAGTGCGGGAGGGATTGGACAGCGCTGCTGTCCTGCTGTGCTGTGTGGCTCACAAGGCACTGGTTTTCCTCCTAGGTTATCCCATTTAATCCTCCAACAACCCTGTGAAGTAGGTAGGGATTAAGTAAGTATGAGGAGTTCAGGGTCCTCCCGCCAGTGATTGGAGAGCCCAGGCTCAGAGCCAGGCCCGCTGACCCGCTCCAGTTTGCACTGCCTCCTTCTTCCTTGGGAACCCCTCCCCACTTTCCATGCCCACCACCTCTGCCCCAGGCCTCCCAGTGGGGCCTGTCCTCAGATCTGTCGTTTCTCCACAGGAGCACAGTGCTAACCGTGTCATCGCTTGCTTAAAGCCCTGGGGAAGTTTCTCGTTGCCTGTAGGTCGAGATTTGGATGCTAGAAGCCCCTTCTGGCCTTGCCCCCATTACCTCTCTCTGCCCTCTCTTGGCTGCCATCCTGTCCTGTTCCCTTCACCTGAACTACTTATCTCTCCTCAAATGGAACACTGCTTTTGTCTTCAAGGATGGGGTGAGAGCCTCTTTCCTGTAACACCCTGTGGCCTCCCCTGTAGCATTTACCACATGCTCAGTCCACAGGGTCGCAAAGAGTCAGACACGACTGAGCGACTGACACACCTCTTGGTGGTCTCCCCTAGAGACCCTGCAGAGTCCTTGCAGGCAGGGAGCAGAGAAGTCATTTGTCTGGGTGTCCTCAGCATCTGGCAGGGTCCCTGGCACATAGTATGTTGAGTCCATGAGAGATGGAGCAAGTTACCTGCGACCCAACTTTCGATCTCAGCAACTTTGTGATGAGAAAATCTACTTGCAAGGGCCTCATGGCTGAGAACTGATGGGAGACCCAAGCTTGGTGTTCTCCAACTTATGTTTTGTTTGGGTTGCCTGTCTAAAAGGGCTTGAGAGAAGCAAACTCACGGCCTTTATGTTTGGAGAGGTGGTCTAAGCAGTCGGGCGTGTTGGGGCACAGACTCAGGAAATAAGAAGCTCTAGCTCTGGGCCGGGTACCACCTTCAAGTCACAGTGTTGGCCCAGGTGCGGGGCTTCTGAGAGAGTGTGGGCTTCTTACAGGATGTGAGGTTCGTTGTAAGAATCAACGACACGACACAGGAATATAGGAAGGACATGCTGAACACATGTTCGTCTCAGTGTAACCCGGCTTTCTGTCTCGCTCCGCCATCTCCAGCGGGGACCTGATTGTGCCTTTAAAGGCACAGGAAATTTCCAGGCTGAATTTCTTCTGTGAGATTCATTTCAAACAAGGAAGTGGTGGACGGGACCACTTGGGACATCCTTTAAGCCCCATTGCCTCAAAGCTTTCCAAGAAAGAAATCTCTAGGTCACAAAAAGGTTTTCAAGGTCTCCGTGAATACTCTGCTTATTTCAAGCAATTTCGAGACCAACACAATTCAAGATGACTGCAACCCTCAGATACTTTGTTGTTACCCCAACACTGTGATGATGATGACAGTTTAATTGTGGCAATGCTAATTACAGTTGACCTGTGACAGCCGCAGAAAGGAGTTGCCCCCCGAAATAATTTGTCATGATTTCCCACTGAGATCTACTTTGACCACTATACTTCAGTTGCATCCTGTATCTTCCAGTCCAAACTCCCTCACTTTGTTCTATCTTTTCCATAGTACTTGGCATCTTCAAACAGATTATATCATTTACTTATTGTACTTATTTATTATTATTATTTTGGCCATACCACACAGCATGCAGGATCTTAGTTACCTGACCAGGGATCAAACCCATGTTTCTGCAGTGGAAGTGTGGAGTCTTAACCACTGGACCACCAAGGAAGTCCCTATTTAGTATGGTTTCCTTGTCTGTTTTATTTCCTAGCATCCTGCCTGTGCCAGTGAGCTTTACCGAGTGATTTACACTCCCATGAGTGGGTAAAGAATCTTATCTGCCTGCAGTGCAGGAGACACAGGAGAAATGGGTTCAGTCCCTGAGTCAGGAAGAGCCCCTGGAGGAAGGCATGGAAACCCACTGCAGTATTTTTGCCTGGAGCACCCCATGGACAGAGGAGCCTGGCAGGCTACAGTCCATAGGGATGCAGAGTTGGACAGGACTGAATTGACTGAGCATGCATGTGTGCACAGCTAAGAACAATACCTGGTACCTAGAAGCAGTTCACTAAATATTTGTTGAATGACTAGATGAAATGCCAAGTTTAGTCAATGACACACAGTGCCATTTGTTTCCTCTTTGAGTCCACCTAAGGTGTGAACTCTGTGGGCTACTGGATCTGAGTTTTGTGGTTCTGTAAACTGAAGCGAAATTGCAAGATGTTAGAGGATCGTGAACTTCCAGATGTTCAAGCTGGATTTAGAAAAGGCAGAGGAACCAGGGATCAAATTGCCAACATCTGTTGGATCATCGAAAAAGCAAGAGGGTTCCAGAAAAACATCTACTTCTGCTTTACTGACTATGCCAAAGCCTTTGATTGTGTGGATCACAAGAAACTGTGGAAAATTCTTAAAGAGGTGGAATACCAGACCACCTGACCTGCCTCCTGGAAAATTTGTATGCAGGTCAAGAAACGACAGTTAGAATTGGACATATAACAACAGATGATTCCAAATAGGAAAAGGAGTACGTCAAGGCTGTATATTGTCACCCTGCTTATTTAACTTAATATGCAGAGTACATCATGAGAAACGCTAGGCTGGAAGAAACACAAGCTGGAATCAAGATTGCTGGGAGAAATATCAGTAACCTCAGATATGCAGATGACACCACCCTTATGCCAGAAAGTGAAGAGGAACTAAAAAGCCTCTTGATGAAAGTGAAAGAGGAGAGTGGAAAAGTTGGCTTAAAGCTCAACATTCAGAAAACGAAGACCGTGGCATCTGGTCTCATCACTTCATGGGAAATAGATGGGGAAACAGTGGAAACAGTGTCAGACTTTATTTTGGGGGGCTCCAAAATCACTGCAGATGGTGATTGCAGCCATGAAATTAAAAGACACTTACTCCTTAGAAGAAAAGTTATAACCAACCTAGATAGCATATTCAAAAGCAGAGACATTACTTTGCCGACTAAGGTCCGTCTAGTCAAGGCTATGGATTTTCCTGTGGTCATGTATGGATGTGAGAGTTGGACTGTGAAGAAGGCTGAGTGCCAAAGACTTGATGCTTTTGAATTGTGGTGTTGGAGAAGACTCTTGAGAGTCCCTTAGACTGCAAGGAGATCCAACCAATCCATTCTGAAGGAGATCAACCCTGGGATTTCTTTGGAAGGAATGATGCTAAAGCTGAAACTCCAGTACTTTGGCCACCTTATGCGAAGAGTTGACTCATTGGAAAAGACTTTGATGCTGGGAGGGATTGGGGGCAGGAGGAATCCATTCTGAAGGAGATCAACCCTGGGATTTCTTCGGAAGGAATGATGCTAAAGCTGAAACTCCAGTACTTTGGCCACCTTATGCGAAGAGTTGACTCATTGGAAAAGACTTTGATGCTGGGAGGGATTGGGGGCAGGAGGAGGAAGGGACGACAGAGGATGAGATGGCTGGATGGCATCATGGACTCGATGGACGCAAGTCTGAGTGAACTCCGGGAGTTGGTGATGGACAGGGAGGCCTGGCGTGCTGCGATTCATGGGGTCGAAAAGAGTAGGACACGACTGAGCGACTGAACTGAACTGAACTCTACTCCATGTCCAGCAACAGGCAATGAGTAAATAAATGTGGCTCTGTTCTCTCACACTACAAGGACCATCTCTGTGTGCTGTAACAGAGAATTGCCAAGGATATATCAAGCAGAAAAAGTAGAGTGCAAAAAGTGTGTATAGTTGGCTACCTTTTGTGTAAGAAAAGGGGAGAATAGGAACATATGTATAATATTATTATGTAAATTATATGTGTATATCATATACAACTTTTATGTATACTTTGTTGCAAAAAAATACTAGAAGGATAAACCAAAGTGAAAGTGAAAGTGAAGTCGCTCAGTCGTGTCCGACTCGCAGCGACCCCATGGACTGCAGCCTACCAGGCTCCACCGTCCATGGGATTTTCCAGGCAAGAGTACTGGAGTGGGGTGCCATCGCCTTCCTGATAAAATGAGTACCTCTGAGTGCAGGCAGAGAAGAGGGTTGAGGTAGTGAGAATCAGACTCATGTTATAGCAGGTTTTGTATAGGCACAGAGGGTAGAGGAGAGGGCATCCAGGAAGGACCAGCTATTCTGAGCTGATTCTGAATCTGAGCCTAAGGGCTTGTCAAGTGGATGGGGGAGGGTGAGCTCTAGATGGAGGTGGGAGAAAAGACGCATTTTCAGAAAGGAGAAAAACCATGATGACCTGGGAACTTCAGAGTAATTCCACATGACTGGAGATCAGAATGTGTTTTTAACTAATGGGATGGAGTGTCTGGGAATGGCTAGCACTGAGGATGCAAAAAGGCAGGATGCTGGTGATACAGAATGTTTCTCAAGGCAAGGAGTTTGGATGTTCTTTTCTGAGTAGTCATTTGTAAGCAGGGGTCTGATGTAATGAGATCTGTTTTCTGGAAAGATTATACTGGTATTGAAGAAAAACGGCCGAGTTGTGTGCATGTGTGCACATGTGTTTGTGTGTGTAGGTGTGTGCCTAGAGGTGGGGATGTAGTTGGGAGGCCCCTGCACTGGTTGGGCAAAAGTTGATGAAGGTCTGAAATATGGAAGCACCATGGCACAACAACACTTAAAGGTAGGCATTAGAGTTGGAATGCCTGTGTGCACATCCTGGCTTGCTAACTGTGTGACCTTGGACAAGTAGGTTCACTTCTCTGTTCTTTCATTTCTTCAGGTTTAAAAGGGGGCCAATAGTGCATCCGCCTCATAGTGATATCGTGAGGTAAATGAGTAAATGAGATAACACATGTAACAGTGCCTAACCTTAGACGCTGGCAGGATCCTGTGGGGAAAGGGAGGCTGGGGAGATGTTCTGCAGTGGGTGTGGACGGGAGCCAGTATCCACGTGTGGCACCATCACAGTCCACATCAGATCTTACTTGTTAAATGGCTGGAAGGAGAGGGCACCGAGGAGTCCCCGATCTCCTCCGTGAACTTCAGTTTCAGTTCAGGGAACCACTTGTAGTTTGCAAAGACCTAAACTAACCTGCGATATTTTCCATCTCTATTTAGTACTGTGCTTCACTTCTCTGACATGAAAAGAATTATGTGTAAACTGTGTATTTAAAAGTCAGGAAAGGTGAGGGATAAAGGCAGTTCCTTGAGCACATCACTGCCCTTTCTGAAAAGAAATTTCCTTTGTCCAGGATCTGGAGAATTGAATTAAATTAGATGGCTTTGGTTAAAATCTCTGAAAGAGATTTTAAAGGAAGGCCCCTGAGATGTCAAGAGATTTAAAAATATATATATATATTAAATTTAGCATGTAAGACTTATCACCTCATGATGGGAATACAAAAATGGCACTACCTCTAAGGAGGGGAATTTGACAGTATTGAGCAAAATTACACGTACTTTGTCTTTTGACCACACAATCCTATTTATAAGATCTATTCCAAAAATATACAGGTGAAAATAAGAAAAGACGTGCAAAGTGTATTCTGTGCTGGCATTACTTGTAATAGTGGTAAGCCATGGGACATCCATACAGTGGGTTGCTGTAGGGCTATATAAGGAAGCAGAATTATCTCTCTGCACAACTATGGCTATGGGATGGTCTCCAGGGTATATTGTTAAGTGAAAAAAAGCAGGGTGCAGAAATAATAGATAGTATATTACCTTTTATCTGAGAAATACATATGTATTTGCCTGTTATTAAAAGAAATGGAAGAGTAAACTAAAATTTTACTCTAATAAACTAATAAAATTTACTAGTACTGATTAACTATGATATGGAGAGGGAAGAAATGGATGGATAGGTCAGGGTTAGGTCAGCTAGACTTAAAAAAAAATTTTGTTTATTTGACTGTGCTGGGTCTTAGTTGTGACATGTGGGATCTTTAGCTGTGGCTTCAGACTTTTAGGTGCACCATGTGGTATCTAGTTCCCTGACCAGGGATTGAACTTGGGCCCCCTGTATTGGACAGAGTCTTAGCCACTGGACCACCAGGGAAGCCCCTAGACTGTTTTGAATGTATTTTGTTTTATAGATTTGACTTTGGAACACTATAGATATTTTCCTTAACTCTAAACAAAATTTAATTAAAATAGAAAAATTCACCCAATCAAGATGACAATAAAACATTTATGTATAAGTTGGTAGCTTAATCATACAGAGAATTATTTCACATGACTTTAAAACACAATAATTTGATTATACAGC